>ML784875.1:201475-222311 GCA_009831015.1 Picea engelmannii | reverse complement strand
AATAGTATTACCTAAAAATATATCAACACTCATACCATTATCCATCAAACAAACTTGGGTCCATTACCCAAACCTGGGCTCTCCAACTTCTCATGGCCATAATTCTCTAACCGTGAGGAGTTATGTGACGTTCCACATACCACTAGAAATGGCATGAAAATCACTATCCATATATGATATTTTCACTGAAAAATTCACTTACCTTCAACTCATTATTCCAAAAATAAGCATGGGTTATCTAACCATACTTCTAGGATAACTCAATCCGTAAAGCGTCTTCCCATGAGGGATTTCACCATAAGGGGACCACTTTGGAGTTCATCCATTTGTACTTAGTATCAACCATGACAATACAATAATGAGTCATATTTACATCAAACAAACTTGGGTCCATTACCCAAACCTTTGTGCTACTGGAATTCGCTACTGTACTTTCTCTAAGGGTTGACATCAATCTACAATATCACTCTCCAATAGTTGACATAAATCACTAAGGGTTGACATCAATATACAATATCACTCTCCAATAGTTGACATCAATGACAACCAACAATCCATACCAACTATCCATCAACCTAAGCCAACTGTCTGAAACTAAGCTTATTAAATAGAGGCATTCATAGGGAAAACTTGTACGAGCTCTGTTTTATTATCAAAAGATGAAGATTTCAGGTACTGTCAGAAGAAATAGGTAGAAATTGAGAGAAGTGTAGCTTAGCCAATGAGTGATGTTCTTTTAAAAAACAATTATTTTCTGTTAAGGGGACAAACTGTAGGATTGGAACTTCTATTCATAATTAGGGAGAGAGAAAAGGTACTTCCCATGTAGAATGGGTGTCTACAAAAAAAGTATGTTGGATTTTGAGCATTGCTTCAAAAACTTTGATGTTTTTCATCTGGACTTTTCTTAAATAGAGTTAGTTGATGTAATATCTGAAGGATATCATCTTATATTCTGAAGAATGATTTTTTTGTTAAGGGAATCTGTTGGACATAGTGTCATTGATGTCAACAGTTGATATCATTGATGCGATGATAAGTTGAGATAAAATCTCAGGAGGGTTAGAAAATGTAGATCAAAGCTCAGAAGAGATGGCGTATTGAAACTTAGAAGGTATGGCATGATGAAACTCAGATCAAATCAAGACCATGGATGCATAATCGCCATATCAATGACAGGGATGAATTGTGGAGAGGGAAAGAAGAATTAAACCACTCGCTAGTTACAATCCTGCAATCGGTCTAGATCGCCAGATCTCATAAAATCGAACATCTATGACTGTGGTTGATCTAACAAATGATCATATTAAGTCAAATTAAGTCGTGACTATCGGATGCACAATCTCCAGATCAACGACAGGGATAGATTGCGGAGATTGAAAGGAGAAATAAATATCGTGCTATTTTCGATCTTGCAATAATTCAGGACCATCAGATCTTATAGCCTTGAAAATCAATGATTGTGGTTGACTCACCAACATCGCACAACATTGCAGAGTTTGGGTAACGAGTTAAATCACTCACAATTTGTGGTTCAACAATCATCCTTGATCATGGATCTACTTCGAGAGTCTTCATAATCGTTGGATCACTTTAAAGTGGAAGGATAGGATAAGCGAGGGAAAAAAGGGTTGAGAATTTGATTAACTGAATACTCGACAACCTTTGGATCATTTTAAGTGGAAAGACATGATAAGATAGAAGAAGCGTGCACTAATCTCAGCGAGCGATAATCGAGGGCTCAGTTCTATGGTCAACATGGCATATCAGACCCCCCCCAACCTTTCTTCCTTTAACAGTGGGGGGCGGGGGTTCGAGTTGGTGGTATTTCCCATGTGGGACCCTCATTTGTGTCACTTTCTTGTCAACTCGGACCCCCTTCACACATTACCACTTACTGCCTACTCCCCCTCTGAGTAAACCACCAAACCACTCATACATACCACCTTGCACTCTTCCGCCATACTCCACTACACTATCTATACATCCGAAGTCCACTCAAGCAAGGACACGTGGCACAATCAGAGAATGACAAGTGTCAAGTTGGAATCAATATTTCAGGTACGTGTAAATCATGAATCTGAGTGACACGTGGCAACTACTTGGCTCAAGTGACGTAATCAAGTTACGTCACTCCGAGAGTTTTACTTCGGGAGTTTCACCACTAGAAAATGACAAAAGCTCCGAAGTCCCGAAGTAGATATGGTTCGTCCAATCTAAAGAAAAAATTTGGGAGTATTCTCATTCGTTGATCTACTACAGTGGAAGGATAATGTAAGCGAAAATGTTAACCGACAGCAAGCGGTCTCCACCGTATTATGACTTACCACAACAGATGATCACTCCAGAGGAAAATAGAGCGACGTCTATTCGAAACCTTCAAAGTCACGAATGTTGAAGTCCCGAAGTGGACATGGGTCATCCGATCTGTAGAATATTTCGGCTACATTATCAACCATTGATAAAAAACACAATGGAAGGATAGCGTAAGTATAATAGCCGAAGTCCCGAAGTAATCTGTGGCCATCCATCTCACTGCTTGATTAAGTCCTATCTGTTGGATTAAGCAATGAAAGGATAAGTATAAGAATCGAATATGACCATCGATATAGTTCCACGAAATAAACATGAACCGTCCGATCTGTTTGGCGAAATCTGATTCAGAAGTTTTGAAAGGTTTCAAGTCCAAAAGTTATGAAGGAAGAAGTGCCAAAGTTATGATAGTTGTCCATTTCAGGAGGTTAAAATCGTGACTGTTGAATTGAGAAGCGCTCAAGTGCTCATTTGGCCTAGTTTCTGGTCGCCGCCATTGGTCATATGATATAAGAGATTTAAATGAAAATATAATACATCGCTGTAAGTGGTAAGCCTGTGGTTCTGTAATGCTTGGTCACATGTAATGGTTTGAAGGAAGCGCCTTCACAGAATTTGGTTTCTGTGAAAATAACAGAGATTCGAGATCGAGTTTAAAGGATGAAATTGATCCATATGTGATCAATTTAAGAAAAATCCTTCACATTAAAAATAATAATCGATGATTATGATTAAGTTAAACAAAGAGGTGTGATAATTCAAAACCAAGGGACACAATGTATCCCTCTCACACCATTTTGAAGAATATATAAACAAGGAAGAGTGTTGAGAAGAAATGTGTCTCTGCAGTCCAGATCAGAAGATCAAAAGCTGAAGCAAATTCCAGGAAGGAAAGATAAAATTACTTATGCAATAAGGGTGGTTGGGTGGGGCAAGGGTAGGTTGGTGCTTGCAAAGGGAGTTGGTGCTTCCTTGTCAGTTGTAGATGACAAAATAGGGGTTCGTAGCCTCCTACCAGTTGGTGCTGGTGAACAAAGGGTGTGGGTGCATCCTGATCAATTGGTGTTGATCGAAAATAAAGAATATATTCCTTCTATGTAACATGTAAAACAAAATTTTGCAGTTAATAGAAAAAAGTTTGTGTTTTTCTCGTTTGGGTTCCACGATAAAATATTGTGTTAAAATTTTGTTTGCATTAATAAAATAAAAATTGATATAATAATTGTGTCACTGATTCACCCTCCCCTCTTAGTGACAGGATCTGATGCTTCAATTGGTATCAGAGGGGGATCTCTTCACAAAAGGTTTAAATCACTTGAAGAGGAATATGCATTAGAATGGATCAACAGTTGAAGATGTCATAAAAAATCCCCCTATTTAATGGTGAAGACTATGTCTTCTGGAATGTTAGAATGAAAAGATATATGATGTCCATTGGACTTGAAGTATGAACATTATTGGAAAATGGATATGATGTTCCAAAAACCACTCCCACAGAAGTAGAAGACAAGAAATTTTTTTGGGACCATGCAAAGGATTTAAACACACTACAAGCTAGACTGAGTAAGAAAATCATTGCTAAGGTACTAAACTGTAATAATGCAAAACAACTCTGGGATAAATTGGAAACCATATATGTAGGAGATTCTAAGGTAAAGAGGGCCAAACTCCAGACTCTCAGAGCACAATATGAAGGTATGAAAATGAAGGATGAAGAGAATATCTCAAAGTACTTTGAAATAATTGATAATATTGTTAATGCAATAAGAGGATTGAGAGTAGAAGTGTCAGGCAATGAGCTAGTTGAAAAAGTACTAAGAACACTACCTATTCTATACAATCCTAAAATGTCCTCTCTTGAAGATCGGAAAAATCTAGATAAACTCACCATGGATGAATTGTATGGAATCCTCATAGCCTATGAGTTAAGATTAGGTCATGAGAACCTCCCACAAGGAGAGGAAGACTTCAAGGTGCTCAAGAAAACAAAAGGTCAGAAGAAAAATCCTCAATCCAACCATCATGAAGAATCTGATGTGGAAGAAGCCAATTTTATAAAGAAACTTCAAAAAGGAGCAGGGAAATACAAAGGCAAGCTCCCTTTGAAATGATTTAACTATGGCAAGGTTGGCCACTTTGTAGCCAAGTGTCCCTATCCCAAGGAGGACTCTAAGGATGAAGAAAACAAAACTAAACAATACAAGAAGAAGGAACAACCCAACTACAAGAAATTTTTTTACAAAGGAAAAACAAAATTCTACTCAAAAGAAGAAAACATCAGTTCATCAGAGTCTAGTGACAGTGATGAATATGATGATGATGAAGTCCTTTTTCTAGGTATTGAAGAGTCTAATAATATAGAAGAAATAAAACATGAGAAAGAGTCAGAAGATGAAGCAAAAGTTAATATGGAAGAAGAACTTCTCAGTGCCTTGGATGAGTTAAGAAAATACAAAACCAAATATAGACAACTGAAAAGTTTTGTAGTTGAACAAAAAGAAAAATATGAACAAAAATAAAAGGATATGGAGAAACTCATGAGCAACTTGAAAAACCAAATCCTAGAAGAAAATAGGATTGAAGAAAGTCTGGAAAGGTCTCTTAAAGAAAAACAAACAACTTGTGAAAGAATTGAGGCAGAAATAGTTCACCTTAGAACAGAACTGGATGCAAAGATCATTCAAACAAAATATGAAAATAGCTCTTAAATATTAGATAAGATTATTACCACACAAAGGGATTCAGGTAATAAAAATGGAATAGGCTATTGTCAAGAAGAAATCCAAGTTAATTCAAAATATTATGCAGATACTCTCCTTAGTACATTCAAGAAGAAAAATGAAGAGAATACAAGAAATGATCAGAACTCTAGAGGACCACTTCCACCCATGAATAAGGAATATAAGACAATACCAAAGAAGTTCTATCAAAAAATGTATCCTCACATTTTCTTTGGTTATTGCTTTTCATGCTCTAATTTCGAACACAAAGCTATGAATTGTAGAGCATATAGAAGGAAAAATTTGAGGGTTAAGAACTATAACCGTAAAGATAACTAAGCAGTAAATCAAGTCAAAAGAAGAAACTATAACTCCTTTGCACCTCTATAAGAAGTGGATCTAGAATGCTTCAGATGCCATAACTATGAACATAAGGCCAATAATTTCAAATTAATGGAAGCCTTAGAACAACCAAGATTCATTAGAGAGCAAAAGAAGCTTTGGAAAGAAAAAACACCAAAGAAGGAATGTCTTATTTCCTTAAAAGCCCAAGATAAAGAAGATCTTTGGTATGTTGACAGTGGGTGCTCAAAACACATGACAGGAAACAAAGACAAGTTTTTGAACTTAAAGAAACAAAAAGGAAAAGTTACATTCGGTGACAATGCTTTAGGTAACATACTTGGGAAAGGTACTGTGAGTTTGGGAAAAGACAAAGCCAAGAATGTGCTACTTGTTGAAATAATGAAACCTAGCCTATTAAGTGTTAGCCAAACCTGTGATCAGGGGAAATTTTGCATCTTTGATTCCCATAAATGTGAGATTAGGAGAGAAGACACAGGAAAACTGGTTGGTACTGCTCCTAGAACTCCCGAAAATGTGTATATACTAGATGCAAAATTGAATGAGGAATGCCATATGAATCTAGTAGATGAAATTTGGCTATGACATAGAAGGTTGGGGCATATTAACTTTGACAATCTAGTAAAATTCAACAATCTTGGTGCAGTAAGAAACTTGCCAAAGATCATAAATCCATCAAATACTATGTGTAGACACTGTCAATTAGGGAAGAAAACTAGAATAAGGTTCAAAGAAAAAGAATACACAACCTCAAAACCTTTAGATCTTGTTCACACTGAACTATGTGGACCTACAAGGACCAAGAGTTTTCAAGGAGAGTCTTACTTTATGTTTTTCATTGATGATTTTACTAGAATGGGTTGGATATGTTTTCTCAAAGAAAAATTAGAAGCACTTAACAAATTCAAAGCCTTTAAAACCCTTGTTGAAAATTAAAAGGAGAAAAAAATCAAATGTCTTAGATCAGAAAATGGTGGTGAGTTCACCTCAAAAGAGTTTGATCTCTTCTGTGAAACCCATGGAATAAAAAGACAATTATCTACTGCCAGAACACCTCAGCAAAATGGGATTGCTGAGAGAAAGAATAGAACAATTCAAGAGGCTGCAAGGACTATGCTCAATGAAGAAAAATTATCTGATGGATATTGGAGGGAATATGTAAGCACAACAATATACATATTGAACAGAGGTAAGCTCAGGGTTAATAGTGATAAGACTCCTTATGAACTATGGTTTGGAAGAGCTTCATCGGTAAAATACTTCAAGGTCTTTGGAAGTAAATGATACATCAAAAGACTTGATGAGAATCTTGGAAAATTTGATGCCAGATCTGATGAAGGTATTTTTCTTGGATATGCTTCTAACAAGAAAGCATACAGATGCTACAATATTAGATCACATAAGATTTTTGAGAGTGCGGATGTCAAGGTGGATGACCTAAAAATGTTAAGAATAAAAAAATCAAGAGACTATACTTGAAAGTGAAGATGAAGATGATGATGAGACAATTGGCACACAGGTAGAGGAAGTAGAAGAGAATAAACAAAGGGAAGATGATGATATGCATACGAGTGAAGAAAAATAAGATATTCAAGAAGAGATAAGAGAGGAATTCCCAAGAAGAGACACAAAGACACCCTCAAGAATGACTCAAAATAATCATCCTGAAGAACTGATTATTGGAGATATGAATGATGGAGTGCACACAAGAAGACAACTACTGTATCAAACAAAAATAACATTTTTGTCACATATTGAGCCCTTCTCAATCAAATATGCATGTAAAGACGAGAATTGGGTTAAAGATATGAATGAAGAATTGGACCAAACTGAAAAAAAAATCAAACTTGGGAACTAGTTCCAAGACCAAAAAACAAAAATGTCATTGGAACTAAATGGGTGTATAAAAACAAAATGAATGAAAATGGGAAAGTAATTAGAAACAAAGCTAGATTGGTTTGTAAAGGATATGCTCAGGTTGAAGGAGTAGACTATGAAGAAACCTTTGCACCTGTGGCCAGATTGGAGGCAATTAGGATGTTCCTAGCTTTCTCTAGCTACATAAAATTTAAAGTGTACCAAATGGATGTCAAGTCAACATTTCTCAATGGAAACCTAGAAGAGGAAGTCTATATTGAGAAACCAGAAGGATTCAAATTAACCAACAAAGGAGAGTATGTCTGTAAATTAAAGAAATCACTCTATGGGCTAAAACAAGCACCCATAGCATGATATGCAAGGCTAGATTCTTATTTACAAAGGCCTCAAAAGAGGATCAACAAACAACAATATTTATTGTAAAATTGTTGGTAATAACATGATTATTGTGGAAGTATATGTTGATGATATTATATTTGGCAGTGATGATGAAAAAATGAGTAAGGAATTTGCTAGGAGGATGCAACAAGAATTTGAAATGTCTTTTCTTGGTGAACTGAATTTCTTTCTAGGACTACAAATAATACAATTCAGAAGAGGATTCTTTATCCATTAGTCTAAGTATGTTAAATATATGCTTAAGAGATTCCAGTTAGAGGATTGCAAACCTGTTAGTACACCTATGACAATTGGATGCAAAGTAAACAAGGAAGATGAGTCCAAAGCTGTAGATCCAAAACACTTCAGATCAATGATTGGGAGTTTACTCTATGTAACAACTTACAGACCTGATGTCAAGCAAGTAGTTGGGATGGTGGCTAGATTCCAAGAAACACCAAAGGACAGTGATGTTCAAGCTGTAAAAATAATCTTTAGGTATTTGAAAGGAACCATAGATCTTGGTTTGTAGTACCCTAGCAAGGATTCAATCACTTTAAAAGCCTATTCAGATGCTGATTGGGCAGGTAGTGTAGATGACAGAAAAAGTACAAGTGGAGGAGCATTATTTTTGGGAGAATCATTGGTATCTTGGATAAGCAAGAAACAATCCTCAATTTCATTGTCTAGCACTAAAGCTGAGTATATTGAAGCAACAAAATGTTGCACATAAGTGGAATGGATGAAATAGACATTACAAGACATCAAAATAGTATTTGAAGAACCTACTACTATCCACTGTGATAATACAAGCACGATAAGTCTTTCCAAGAACCCTGCTCAACACTCAAAATAAAAAGACATTCCAATAAAATACCACTATCTAAGAGATCAGGCTGAAAATAAGAACATTAAATTGGAATATGTTCCAACATAAGGACAAGTGGAAAATATTTTCACAAAACCCTTAAGTAGAGATGTATTTGAATATCTTAGGCAAAAATTGGTTGTAATCCCTCTTCCAACCTAAATCTCTCAAGAAAATAATGCATCAGTTGCAACTATTTAGGGGGAGACAACAATCAATGTTAGAAGGAGTCATTCAGTTATGACAGGAAAAGTGTGATTGCAGGAGGAGTTACCAATGGTCAAAGACTCTGATCATAAGTATTTAGACAGACAGATCGTATGAGAAGAAACCTTTCTCCATTGATGTCAAAGGGGGAGAGTAACTTCAGAGGAGAGAAGCAACATCATAGGGGGAGATTGTATATGAAGTTGGTGTGTTGCCATCAATGACAAAGGGGGAGATTGTTGGACATAGTGTCATTGATGTCAACAGTCGATATCATTGATGTGATGATAAGTTGAGATAAAATCTAAGGAGGGTTAGCGAATGTAGATCAAATATTAGAAGATATGGCGCGTTGAAAATCAGAAGGTATGGCATGATGAAACTTAGATCAAATCAAGACTGTTGATGCTTAATCACCATATCAACAACATGGATGAATTGTGGAGAGCGAAAGAAGAATTAAAATACTCGCTAGTTACAATCCTGCAATTAGTCTAGATCGTCAGATCTTATAAACTCAAACATCTACGATTGTGATTGATCAAACAAATGATCAGATTAATTCAGATTAAGTCGTGACTGTCAGATGCACAATCACCAGATCAACGACAGGGATAGATTGCAAAGATTGAAAGGAGAATTAAATATCATGCTATTTCCAATCCTGAAATTATTCAGGACTGTTAGATCTTATAGCCTTCAAGATCGACGATTGTGGTTGACTCACCAACAATGCACAACTTCAAATTGCAGAGTTTGGGTAATGAGTTAAATCACTCACAAGTTTTGGTTCCACAATCATCGTTGATCGTGGATCTTCTTTGAGAGTATTCATAACCGTTGGATCACTTTAAAGTGGAAGGATAGGATAAGCGGGGGCAAAAAGGGTTGAGAATTCAATTAACCGAATACCTGACACCCGTTGGATCATTTTCAGTGGAATGATAGGATAAGCTAGAAGAAGGGCGTGCTAATATCAACAACCAATAATCGAGGGCTCAGATATATGGTCTACAGGGCATATCAGACCCCCCGATCTTTCTGCCTTTAACGGTGAGGGAGGGTCCGAGTTGGTGGTATTTCACATGTGGGACCCTCATACGTGTCACTTTCCTGTCAACTCAGACCCCCTTTTCTCATTACCACTTACTAACTACCCGCCCTCCGAGTAAACCACCAAACCACTCGTACATACCACCTCTATGCTCTGTCGCCATACTCCACTACACTGCCTATACGTCAGAAGTCCACGTTAGCAAGGATACGTGGCACAGTCAAAGAATGACAAGTGTCAAGTTGAAATTAGTATTTTAGGTACGTGCAAATCATGAATCTGAGTGACACATGGAAACTACTCGGCTCAAGTGACGTAAGCAAGCTACGTCACTCTGAGAGTTTTACTTCGGGAGTTTCACCACTAGAAAATGACAAAATCTCTGAAGTCCCGAAGTAGATATGGTTCGTCTGATCTAAAGAAAAACTTCGGGAGTATTCTCATCTGTCGATCTACTACAGTGGAAGGATAGTGTAAGTGAAAATGTTAACCGATAGCAAGCGGTCTCCACCGTATTATGACTTACCACAGTAGGTGATCACTCCAGAGGAAAATGGAGCGACATCTATTCGAAACCTTCGAAGTTCCGAATGCTGAAGTCTCAAAGTGGACATGGGTCGCCTGATCTGTAGAATATTTCGGCTACATTCTCAACCATTGATAAAAAAACAATGGAAGGATAGTGTAAGTATAATAGCCGAAGTCCCAAAGTAATCTGTGGCCATACATCTCACTGCTTGATGAAGTCCCAGTTGTCAGATTAAGCAATGAAAGGATAAGTATAAGGATTGAATATGACCATCGATATAGTTCCGTGAAATAAACGCGAACTGTCTGATATGCCTGACGAAATATGATTCAGAAGTTTTGAAAAGTTTCAAGTCCAAAAGTTCCGAAGGGTGAAGTGCCGAAGTTATGATAGTCATCCATTTCAGAAGGTTAAAATCATGACCGTTGAATTGAGAAGAACTCAAGCGCTCGTTTGGCCTAGTGTCTGGCCACCACCATTGGTCATATGATATAAGATATTTAAATGAAAATATAATACGTCACTGTAATTGGTAAGCTCGTGGTTCTGTAATGCTTGATCACATGTAATGGTTTGAAGGAAGCGCCTTCGCAGAATTCAGTTTCTGTAAAAATAACAGAGATTCAGGATTGATTTTAAAGGATGAAATTGATCCATATGTGATCAATTTACGAAAAGCCTTCATAGTAAAAATAATAATCAGTGATTATGGTTAAGTTAAACAAAGATGTGAGATGGTTCAAAACCAAGGGACACAGTGTATCCCTCTCACATCGTTTTGAAGAATATATAAACCACGAAGAGTGTTGAGAAGAAATGTGTCTCTGCAGTCCAGATGAAAAGATCAAAAGTTGAAGCAGATTCCAGGAAGGAAAGCTGAAAATACTTATGCAATAAGGGTGGTTGGGTGGTGCAAGGGCAGGTTGGTGCTTGCAGAGGGAGTTGGTGCTTCCTTTTCAGTTGTAGCTGACTAAATAGGGGTCGTAGCCTCCTACTAGTTGGTGTTGGTGAACAAAGGGTGTGGGTGCATCCTGATCAGTTGGTGTTGATAAAAAAGGAAGAATATCTTCCTTCTATGTAACATGTAAAACAAAATTTTGCAGTTAATAGAAAAGAGTTTGTGGTTTTCCTGTTTGGGTTCCACGATAAAATATTGTGTTAAAATTCTGTTTTCATTAATAAAAGAAAAATTGATATAATAATTACGTCATTGATTCACCCCCCCCTCTTAGTGACATGATCCGATCCTTCATAATCTACTTGGATATGTTTGATTAATTAGCGTGCCTAGAAATTAAACAAAATTGCACCTCAAATTCATTTTTGCTGGATAGATTTGTATGTCAACTCTCTTGCGCGCTCGTAAATTTAAGGTTGATTAAAGTATTGTCTAAAAATAGATTTATCTGGTTGTGCGTGCTAAAGGGCCACTAACGATCGACTGTTTTTTATTTATTTGTGCGCCATGCAAATGTTGATCAATGATTGCTATTTCTTGCTCGCATTGAAGGTTCATATTACGTATGTCCTTTGGGGCTGTTACGTTTGGTTGATTGATGTCATAGATTTGCGTGGATCGACGGTTGTCGTTGTTACTAACTTCCTGCTCAATTTTTTTTTCTTGATATGCGTCGCACGTTGTCGTAGAGACGAGGGTCGTTACAGCCTCAGATCAAATCTACAACAAGCCATAAAATCCCAAGAGGGCATCCAACATATTTACAAGGAAAACCCTCAACTTGATTCATAAATTCAACACTACACATATGAAAACCATACCTTTTTCTTCTTGTAGCATTCTGCTGCCACGATTTTTCTGCCGCAATTTTTCTACTGCACTTTTTCTGCGGTGGTTTTTGTACCGCACTTTTCTTGCCGCGATTCTCCTGCCGCACTTTTCCTGCCACACTTTTTCTACTACACTTTTCCTGCTGTGATTTTCCTGCCGCACTTTTTCTATCATATTTTCTTGCCGCAATTTTTCTACCGCAGTTTTCCTGTCGTGATTTTCCTGCCACACTTTTCTCTATCAATAATACCTGCCCAAATAACCTTTCACAAAATAGATATTCAATGATATTCAATAGGTGATTAAATGAGAGACCTTTGCCTCTTATTTATACTTTCATGTAACATCCTCAAGGGGTTACCTTTTAACCATCTTAACCCACTTTCCTTATTTTAGGGTTAACCCACTTATAACCACTTGTCCACTTAACTTAACCACTTTCCATAATTAGTAAGTTCTCCATTAACTTTATTATTTAAATAATTTCTTTTTCATCCTCTTTGACTTATAGTACACTCATCACTTCACTTTATTATTTAAATAATTTCTTCTTTGCAAACACTTTGACTACTTTGACCTTTTGGGGCTTCTATATGACTCATGAGGGTTCTCCAACTTCACATGGCCATGAATATCCAACCATGAGGAGTTATATGACGTTCCACATACCACCAAAAATGACATGACATGTAATATCCATCTAGAATAGTCGTACCTGCAAATATATCAAAACTCATACCATTATCCATCAAACAAACTTGGGTCCATTACCCAAACCTTTGTAATACCAGAATTCACTACCAGACTTTCTTCAAGAGTTGACATCAATGAAAACCAACCCAATTAATCAAAAAAATCATATGATGAAGTTTCTTCTAGAATTCAAACCCTCTCTAGTAAATAACATTAAGATTTTCTCAATTTTCAAAAGCACAGGAGAAATTGTTTACCAAATAATTTACAAGTAGAGAAAAGTTTCACTCACATTGGTAATCCAATTTTAGATATGCCACCATATTCTAATCCAAAGAAACATGATTTTCCTCAGGTCAAAGCCAAAGAAGATGATAAAACACTAGATGCATCATCAAAATATACAATAGAGAAAGAACAAAATCTACCAGGTAAGACTCTTCAAGAGACATGAGCAATGTTTGAAGCATTGATGAATCATGGAAATGTTTCCCCTCAAATGGCTTCAAACATTGAGACTCCTTTAAAATATATTTCTGCTCAAGGGAAATCTACTGCACTTACATCTCCTATTCCATCCTTAACTCCTCTTGCATCAAGTTTTGAAATACATGGTTTGGAGGAAGTAAACGTTGAATATATGACACATATTGAGCCAAAAAATATTCCTTCATCATATTTCTTTTTCAGCAAGAAAATGAAAGCTATTGTGCAGAGAGAAATTCAGAAGAAAGTAGGTGTAATCACAAAAATGAAGAAAATTATATTTGATGGTCAAGGACAAAGTGACCTTGAAATTTCAAAACAGGTAGCAGATTCCCTGGGAGATTTTGCAACAACAAATTTGTAGTCAGTAGACAATTTAAGAGATAAGATTGATCAGAAAAATCTTTTAATTGAGTAGTTGCAATATGATTTGAAACAAACAGAGGAAACTGTTAAAGAGCAAGTTAGTTCTGAATTAGCTCAGAAGTTATGAACATAAAATTAAACAACTAGAAGAGAAATTAAGAACAAGTCTCCAAGATCAACAAATGTTGAAAAATACTCTTTCCCAGAAAGATGCATTAATACTCCTTTTAGAAGCCCAAGTCAAAAAGGTTGAAAATGAAATTGTTGATATTTCTTCTTTTAAGAAACAAGCCCTTGAAGTTAATGATGGATTACAGTCAAACCAAGACAGTTTTTGTGAAATCTTAGAGATTACTCAAAAATAATATCTTATCATCAACGATTCAATACAAATTATTGCTGATAAAGAAAAAGAGTTGTTTAATACAAGATCCAAGTTTCAAGAATTGATGATGTGGAATCAAATTTTAAATGTACCAGGAATTGCTAAGTTTTCAGAGCTTGAACAATTAACGGGTGAACTAGAAGTAAACACTTGGGAAAATAATCTTGAAGAGAGTAAAATATTGGCTAAAGAAGCCAAAGTAGCTTGTTTAAATACTCTATTAGCTATAGATGTAGAACTATATGATATCGACCTTGGTGATGTTCATTCAATTATTGGGACTCTCAATGTTAATGAAAAAAGAGAAGATTTGAAGAAAACCTGGGAAAAAGGATAAAGATGTCATCCAACAGATGAATCAAATCAACTTGCAAATTTTAAACCATTTCTTGATCAAACACAGTTTACAATGTCAAAGTACCCAACAAGATGCGATCACAGTACAAAAGAATTTACCATTGGTACATAGAAAGACTTTTAACTTTGAATTAAATCTTAATACAGATCCCCCTAAGTTTGTAGTTTCATTATTGAATATGCATACTCAATACAAAGATCAACATAAAGCAATTGCATCTAAGATCAAATAAAGAGAAGATAAGCGTTAAAGCAACCAACAAGGATGATGTTTTCAGAAGCATGACAAATGTTTAAATATTTTATTTTGTAATATTCAGTTTGATGTTAATCAAGTATTTATAGATTTTTCTTCTATTTTAGGATCTAGGAACATAGAGTCTAATCAATTTTAGTTATGAAAGAATTGTATAAATATATACATTTTATATATGAAAGGGGATTTTTCTGACTGATGTAAAGAAATACTTTTTAATATAAATTTCTATAGAAACACAAAGATTAGACTTCTCATTTCCTTGAGTAATGTGTTTTCTATGTGTTACTAATTTCATTATCATTATTCATTCTATGGTGTTTAAGAAATGAATGATTGCAATTTAGTAATACATCTATTGTAGTCTACTTATTAGACATCGATTCATGTATAGATTTTTCTTATTTTTACTATGAGTGGAACAGGACTTGTATATATGTAGTTGTTATTATTTTAATTTCATATTTTGAACACACATTCCATATTTCTACTATTGGAAATAAAGTAATATTTATCAGAATTGGATACCTTGCTTTGTTTTTCAAATTTGTTTACTCTAATTCTTCTTTTCATCTCTTGATTATTGATTAAAAGATCAAGGAAAGAGATATTGCCTCTGTGTTTCAGATTATAAAAGTATTGAAGTTTCATTCTAAATTGAAGGTAGAAAGACACTTTAAAATTAAATATCATTATTTTGGATGCCTGGCATTGTTCTTTGAGCCTGTAACAAATCTTAGGAACAACATCGTTTTTGGCGCCGTTGCCGGGGAACAAAGATACAAAGTTATTTTTCCCTGGGAGTTCGACATAGATGCGTTTTGGTTCTTGAAGGTGAACAATAATCAAACATACCTTTAGGCTCATTTTGATTGTCACCTGGTGACTCCATTATTGCAAAGTTGGCATCTGGGAAAAGGAATACTAGACTGAATCTAGATAAGAAGCAAATCACACCTATTTTAGATCCTGCAAAATTTCTCAAACCTAAAGGTTATCTAAAAAAAAATTTTGCGTTAGCAAGTAAGGTTTTTCAACCCAAATCTTCTCAAATTAAGGTTAAGATATCCTTAGAAGAAATAAGTGCAGTTGATTTAAAAGAAACACCTCAAATTAAACCGTCTTCCACCGAGGCTTCAACTAGTGCTTCATAAGTTAAGTAAGAAAACCTAGAGATTGAGATACCTGAGGTAAAATTATACGATTTAAAAGGTTCCAATTTTTAAAATAAACCTTTTTCTTCCACTAGAGTTTATGATTTCGAGATTAAGGAAGAATCCTTAGTGCCTAAAGTTGTTTACCCTCGACCTATACTCAGTCCTTCTGAGGTAAGGGTTTATATCCCTGAAAATATAGAAGATTATCCTTTATCTTTGGGTTCCTCTCATATTATTTCTCCCATCTACTTCCCAGATCGATGTGAAGGACCATGTACTTTCTCTAAAATTTCTTCTGAAATTGATTATTCATCTATATCAAGAGATCCATCACCTTTTGATTATCTTGCATGCCTTCATTATTATCTCCCTGAAGCTATCAAAGACTTAGTACAACAATCATTCAAAATATTTGACAATATTCATTACATTCCTCGTATCTCATCTCCAAAAACCACAATGGTCGGTGGGAGAGGTGGAGGCAGTGGAAAATTAAATCCACCACCACCACCTCCGATAATTTTTTCCAAAGTAGCTGCTCGTTATGCTCCTTTATCCCTTCCTGCAAATTTACATGATTTACCTGACAATTATATGAAGAGTTTGCCTAAATTTTACTGGTGAAGGGGATTTAATAGCTACTAAGCATATGGCATTCTTTGATCAATTTGATGATATACTTGGTATTGAAAATGAAGATGTTTATACTATATTCTTTGTACAAACTTTTGAGGTCCAAGTCAGAACCTAGTTTAGGGGAATTCCTGCAAATTCTATAACAACTTATGATGAATTAGAAAACACTTTATTAAGATAGTGGGGTGAGAAGAAATACCACCTTTATTATTTGAATGAATTTGGAGAATTAAGAAAGAAATCTTCTGAAACTATTTCTGAATTCATTCAAAGATTTAACAAGCTTTACAGTAAGATCCCAACTGAAGTTAATCCATCTCAACCAACTGAAAATGTTACTTTTGCATGGGCATTTGATTATGATTTTGATTTACTTTTGAGAGAGAGAAGAGATACAACATTAGCTGGGATGCAATATGATGTGATTGAAATTGAATCTAATATGATGGCATCAAGAAAATTAAAAACTAAGTTTGAAATTAGAATTAGAGAGCCAAGAAAATTTAAAGAACAAGGGGGACCTTCAGGTTCAAGGAGGAGTGCACATGATGAGAAAATAAAAGAAATGACTAAGTTAATTAAGGATTTTTCAAATAAGTTATGCAAGATAGAGATGGAGAAAGCCAAACCTAACCCTTACGTTAGGAATCCAAATCAATTTAGGGGAAAAATTAATACAAATCCTCAATTTCAATAGAGACTACTTAAGAATGAGGATAAAAAAATTCAAGCTCCTTTCAAAACTGAAAATTTAATACAAGGAGATGAAGAACAAGAATACGAAGAATTAGATGAGGGAATGAATTTACTCAATGATGATGATAGTGAACCCCATCTAACCCAACAATATTATGCACTATATTCACGTTATGGACACTATTTGATGAGGAAAATATTAATAATTTTGATGAACCTACCTCTCAATATAAAATTCTCACTGATTCAATATTGGACGAATTACAAGATAAGTATTATTATAGGCCAAGAGATAAACCTGCTTCTATAAATCAACCAAAAAATGTTTTACTGCGAAATAAAGGAAATGCAGTTGTAGTCTCAAAACCATCAACTGAAACATCAACAATTCAAACAAAACAAGTTGAATCGAAGGCAACACGAACTAAAACACTAGAAAATAAAGAAGCATACATGCATACTAAAGAACTAGAAAAACCAATTAGCACTTTTAATCTGGAAATGAACTAAATTAAATTAAAATTCCAGTACCTTTGAAATAACTCGCTAAGAATCTATCATATAAGAAGAAAATTTCAAAAGTCATAAATCTTTCGTATTCAGAGAGTCAAACTAATGTTATTAATCTTCAATATGAGTGTCGAACAATCATGTTTGGGCCTCATATTGAAAATGATAAATATTTTGTGGCTCCATTTTATATTACACTTAATGTACATGATCATTTATTGCATAATCGTATGCTAGACTCAGGTGCTTCACATAATATGATGTCAAAGGAAATAATGGATAAATTGGGCTTGCAGATTACCAGACCTTATCAAGAACTCTATTCTTTTGATTCTAGGAAAGTAAAGTGTTTGGGCATGATAAAGGACTTAGTTGTGAATTTGGCCCAAATCCTAGTCAAAAGTGTTCTTATGGATGTGGTAGTAGCTGATGTGCCTGCAAAGTATGGCATGATTTTATCAAGATCTTGGGGTGCTAAATTAAGAGTATTAGTACAATGAGATATGACGCATGCCACAATTCCTATTTTTGGTGGGAAATTTATGATATTGTATAGAGAGACAATATTGGCTTATACAATCAACGATTCACAAAATCCCAACCACTATATAGTCTATGTTGCCGATAAGGACTTAGGAAATTGTATATTATCTTTTGATGATGATTTTGAAACTTGTATAGAGAATGAAAACGTTAAAATTTATGAGGAGAATGTAAATATTAGAGAGTGAATGTGGAAAATGTATTTCAATGGTGCCTCTTCATGGTAAGGAGCTGGAGCTGGAGTATTATTTTTGGCACCAAATGATGAGTATCAAATTCTGTTTTCTTATAGATTGCAATTTGATATTGATTATACGAATAATGTATGTGAATATGAAGCTTTGATTTTAGGATTAGAAGCTGCTAGAAAGCTTAAAATTCAACACTTAATTGTATATGGGGATGCTGAACTTATTGTGAAGCAAGTGAGACAAGAATATCAGGCTAAACATCCAAGAATGAGATCCTATAGAAATTGTGCATGGGACTTAACTGACATTTTTTTCTTGTCTTTTAATATTCATGCTATTCCAAGATTGCATAATAAAAAATCTAACTCCTTAGCTAAGGCAACAAGTACTTTCATCCCACCCACTGTTTTAAAATTGAAATATCACACTGAGATGATACACAAACCTTCAATACCAGATAATGTTTATTACTGGCAGATATTTGAAGATAAGGAAAAGATAAATCAATTCCTTGAAATGGTTGATGAATTTTCAGAAACTCACATTGATCAAGAAAATCAAAATGATCCAGCTTGGATTATGCAGGAAGGAGAATCTGAAGAAAAGTTTAAGAACAAAATTGAAAATCATAAAATGCTTCTGTTGAAAAATAATCAGATTCCAAAAGGACTCATTCCTTTAGAAAGAATCTTCGATCAAAATGATATCCTTTTGAAATCTACTTTGCAGCCTCAACCAGAAGAAGTTGAAGATTGTAATCTTGGTTCTAAAGAAAGTCCAAAATTTGTAAAGTTATCTAAATATCTTCACATTGAACAAAAGAAAAAATATACAGAACTGCTCAAGGAATATAAATATGTTTTCATGTGGTCCTACGCAGATATGAAAACCTATGACACTTCTATTATTGAGCATAAGATTCCTTTAAAACTAAGTATCAAACCTTTCAAACAAAATCTTAGACAGAACAATCCTATTCTTTTTCCTGTAATAGAAAAAGAGGTTAATAAACTTCTTGTTGCAAAAATTATTGTGCTTTGAGATACTTTGAATGGGTAGCTAATCTGGTTCCAATCAAAAAGAAAAATTGGGAGATAAGATTATGTGTGGATTTCAGAAATCTTAATCGATCTTCATTAAAAGATAATTACTCTCTTCCAAAAATATATCATATTTTTGAAAAGGTAGTAGTGGAAAATTAAATTTCTATGATTGATGGCTTCTAGGGATATAATCAAATAGTTGTCCATGAGGACGATAAAGAAAAAACTACATTTACTACTCCATGGGGAACTTTTATGTATGATAAAATGCCATTTGGTTTGATGAATGCAGGTGAAACTCTTCAAAGAGCCATGGACTTAGCTTTTGTTGGTGAAAGAGATAAATTTGTCTTTATTTATTTAGATGATCTGACAATTTTTTCCAATTCTGGCGCAAAACATTTAAAACACCTTAGAAAAACTTTTGATAAATGTATAAAATATGGTTTTTCTCTAAATCCCAAGAAATCTCATTTCACTATGCAATAAGGGAATTTATTAGGTCATATTGTATCAAAATATGGGATTAAAATTGTTCCACAAAGGATTGAAGTCATTGATAAGATTAATTTACCCAGAAATAAAAAAAAGATGCAATATTTTTTAGGAAATTTCTTGAGAAAATTCATTCCAAATTTTGTTGATTTTATTAAATTGATCACAGATAAGCCGAAGAAAGACAACGAGGGGAAATGGTCAATGAAATCTAAGGTATCTTTTCAACGAGTTAAAAAATCCATAGGAGAAGCACCAATTTTGGTAAGTTTAGATTATTCAAAGGATATTTTAGTCTTTTCTTTTTCATTTGAACATACACATGCATCAGTGATTTTATAGAAAAATAATGATGGTTTTGAACAACCTATTGCCTTTTTTAGTAAAATCCTCAGAGACGCAGAATTGAAATATAATATTTTATAAAAACATAATTATGCTATGGTTAAAGCACTTAAAACTTTCAGGACATATGTATTACATTCCAAAGTGATGGAATATGTGCCCACAAATATTGTCAAAGAAATCTTAATGCAACCTGATAGTGATGGCATAAGAGGCAATTGGTTGGAAAAAAAATCAATAAAATGATCTGGAGATCAAGCCAACCAAATTAGTAAAATGACATGGTTTAGAAAATTTTCTTATTGAATGAAATCTTAAAGCTCTTGCAATTAATCACTTTGATTTGGAAATCCTTTACCAGATATTGAAGAAATTGATGATCAAGTACCAACAAATCAAATAGCTGACAAATTTTTGTTGGACAACTGAGAGGGGAGGGGGGGGTGAATCAGTTGTTACCGTGCTTAAACAATTATGCTTATTTTAAAATCTTTGCAGAAACACTGAATGATGATCACATTAATGCAGGGAAATAAACAATGGCACATTCAACATCAGTCACATATATGAGAAACACA
>ML784875.1:107081-135748 GCA_009831015.1 Picea engelmannii | reverse complement strand
TGACCTTCATCTCATTATTCCACAAATAAACATGGGTTCTCTAACCATACTTCTACGATAACTCAATCTGCAAAGTGTCTTACCATGAGGGATTTCACCATAAGGGGACCACTTTGGAGTTCATCCATTTGTACTTATTGTCAACCATGAAAAGATAATAATGAGGCATCTTTACATCAAACAAACTTGGGTCCATCACCCAAACCTTTGTGCTACCAGGATTTCTTCAAGGGTTGACATTAATTACAACCAACCTTAATCAACAACAACAACAAGACCAAATATCATGCAAGTTGTAGGATTAATGGCCAGATTTCAATCTGCACCTAAAGAAACTCATATGAAGGTAGTTAAAATAATTTTCAGATATCTCAAAGGAACCTTGGACTTTGGATTATGGTATCCAAAAGCATAAGACTTCACATTAACTGCATATACTAATGCATATTGGGCAAGAAGTATTGATGACATAAAGAGCACTAGTGGAGGAACATTCTTCCTAGGAAAATGTCTTGTGTCATGTATATGTAAAAAACAACCCTCCATATCACTATCTACAACATAAGATGAATATATTGTTGTTGCATCCTACTACACTCAAGTAATTTGGATGAAACAAACTCTAGAAGACTTACAAGTAAAGTATTTTCATTCAATTCTTCTTAACTGTGACAATACCAGTGCTATAAACCTTTCAAAAAATCCTGTCATGCACTAAAAAACCAAGCATATTCCAATTAAATTCCATTTTTTAAGAGAACATGTTTCTCTAAAAATTGTTAAAGTGGAATATGTGGATACTAAAGAACAAATTGTAGATATATTCACAAAACCTATACCCAAAAGCACTTTTGAAAACCTTAGACATAAATTGGGGGTAATCTCCATATCCAATTAAATTGCACAAGATTCATTAGAAAAAGAGTACATGGACAAGGGGAACATAACCTCAGGGGGGAAAAATAAATAACCCTTCTGCAATTGCTGTCAAAGGGGGGGAATAAATGGTAAAAATCAATCAAAGATTAAAAATAAGGAGTTTTTTACTTTGTTTCCATCAATGCCAAAGGGGGAGAATGTTGGACATGGTGTTATAGAGTTGGAATTGATATCAAGAGGGATAACATGGTCTATAACTCTGTTAAAATAATGTTTGATTGATGCATTCATACTAATGTACCAAAAAAATACTATGGAATGTGTTACTAGTATTCATTCACATAAGAAGTAATTGAACAAACAAAGAGGTGAGGTTGTTGTTCACTCCTTGAAGATATCATTGGAATAAATTTACAATGGAACCTCAAATAAATTATCACTATGTACTATGCTCTAAATGCAAGGAGAAAGGATCAAAGTCTGGTGTTTCAATAAAATGTAGTAGGTGTCAATGGTCTGGCATAAAAGTCTCAACAAGGGAGATGCTTCACATATCCTTCATCGCTTAGTTCTTGAAGATTTTGTTGTAGAAGATATTACGAAGAGTGATGTTTACAGATCATTATCATCCATTCTCAAGGTGAATGAAAGCAAGGCCCAATATCTTCTCTTAGGGCATATAAGACTTACTATGAAATTTTCTACCTCCAAGAATATGGATAAATAAGAATCATCAATCTATAGAACTCAACGTTGATCATTGGATCATAATGGAAGCACGATCAGATGACCCGAATTGAATTTGTGATTGAAAGAGTAGTGAATGCCAATGATTGATTTGTGATCGGATCAGATGATTCTAATATATTTTGTATTTAAACTAGCATGAAATTTAATGGAMGAGGGCARACGCGAAACTAATTTATGCTAAATCTAACTATCCATGTGTCAACGTTAAATTTTATCATGTTTTGTCTTGGGAATAAGTCGAGTCCATTTTTCATTTGTGAAATTAATGAGGACCATCCACTCAATCATTGATTAAAACCCAAYCGTCGATTTGATTAGTGCCTAGATAAGCCTGGACCATCCACTCAACACTTGATCAAGTCCGAACCATTGATTTGATTGACACCTAGGTAAGCACTGTTTGCGTTCGCTCTCGATCACATGACGAATTCATATGGAATATGAAGTTATTATGGGATAAAGTGATAACATGGATAACACTTGGTCATAATGTGTGGTCACTTGGTGAAAGTAGAATAAGTGCATATGAGATAGAGTATAGAATATTCCTTGCGCCTTGTTTATCTAGATATTGGTCCCATAGTTTAGTCCTATGGGAAAAAGGGCCACACTATTAGCACCTACCCAATGTTCAATACAAGAAAGGGACCAGAGAGTAAAATAAAGCTCGAATATAATCTATTGAAGAATCGAGGACACAATAGTAGCGTAGGATCGAAATAGAAGAGTTAATTCATACCTATGATTGACTCATAGGGTATGCAAATCATACATGTGCAAATAAAGGAGTCAATCCATACATATGAAAATGGGTTGACAAAATGTAATTGAAAATATTTTTACATAGAATAATAAACAAAGGAGGAAATATGTTCTTAATGAAAATGACAACATTATTGTTATTTTTTTAATAAAATGAAAAGGCACATTGGTTCATTTTCTCTTTTACAAAGAGACACATTGGTTCAATGTCATACACCTTTTGGAAGACTATATAAACAAATAAATATGGTAAATAAGAGAGGGTTCTATGAGATATAATTTATAAGATCTAAACATAGGCAGAGTCCAAAATAGAACTTTGAAATATTCACATGAAGTGAGGGTGGAAGGGAGGAGCAAGGGAGGATTGATGTCTTCTACAGGTTGGAGCCTGAACATAGAGTTGAAGCTTCTGCAAGTTGATGATTGAAAACATAATATTGGAGTCCTCTACATGTTGTAGCCTTATCTATAGGGAGTTGCAACTTCCTCAATTTGGTGCTTGAAAACAGGGGATTGGTGTCTCCTTGAATTGGTGCTCAAAAGAAGGGAGATTGGTGTCTCCTACAAGTTGTAGCTTGTAAATGAAATATTTTTTTTTATGATTTCTACATTTAAATTTTATATATTGTACATTATTGTTGATAAATTGTTATGGTTAATAATTTTAATAATTAAGAATTGATTAAAATTGTTGAAAATAATAAATATTGATTCACCCCCCCTTTCAATATTGAACAACATTTCAACATGGATTTGGGAAAAAATTATATCGTTGGAAAGATAAGACAATGAAGATCATATTTTAAGTGATTTCAATGTATGAAAAGTTGATTATCACTTCCATAAATTTAAAACATAGGTCCCCTCTTTTAAAGGGAAATCAATTAAATTTTGAAAATAAAAGTTTAATTAAATTTTTTTATTAAAAAATGAAAAGGGACCCATTTGAAATATGCGGATATTGATGATGTAATTTCATTAATGATGACTTTATGAGGCATTAATTAAAGAAAACACTTCAATAAGAAAAGTGTACGGGAAATTCAAGAAAGGAAAAACCCTAACTACTCAAGTAGTTAGAAGATCTAATTTTAAAAAGGGAATAAGTGATTCATCAAGGGTTCCATAATCAGAATTATTCAGAGGGGCAGGGGAAGGATATCAGAAGAAGAAAGTACCTACATCATATGTAGTGAATATTCTGATCAACAAAGAGAAATCTCCATCTTCTCCAGTCTTTTTCTTCTTCTACACAGATTTCTCATGGATTGATGTTTGTATTTTTGAACCAATCACGGGGTTGAGTCTTCAGTGTTCTTCTTGTATTCTTAAAAATACTTTTCTTATATGATCATGGAGTATTAACAGGCATATATATGAATACCAAATATTTTGTAATGCAGAACATCTTTCATGAATAAAACTCTACAAAGAATTAATTCGGCGTTGATTTCAATTGCATCTTGTAACTTTGAGTTTTAACTATGAGATATTTGAAATTAATCTATCAAATTCTCTTTTTATATTCAAAGTAATACTCTTTTAGAATTCTTTGAGATGATAAAATTATTCTCTCCTATTTCTCGTGAAGAAGATATGGATGCATTTTTATGTGATTAAGAATATTGTATATTTGATGTTGATCACAAAGAAACTCTGATGTTGAAGCCCTCCAATCTTTTCTATTGTTAAAAGACTTCTTGTTGCACATAAAGATTAGATCAGGTTATTGAAGAACCATTTTATTGAATAAATTCAAGCAATAAATATCTAGGGTTTGTTGCCTAAGCATTCTCCTAATCCAAGATATCACAGATATATCTTTCAACCAAAGAGGAGTACCACCTCTATAAAAACGCAAGGGGATTCACATCCTTGTGAGGTTTCCATTTCGGTCTTAACAGATTCAAATGTCAACATTTTTGGTGACCATACTGGGGAGCCATTTATTTTCAAGATATCTGAGGCTTTGCTTCAGATCTGATTGATGAACCAAAATCTCCATGGTTCAAGGTTTTGAAAAGAAGATTTAAGAAAATTACTGCTTGTTCTAAATGCATGGAGTTTATAAAAATATTATTGAAAGATGTTGCAACGACCTCAAAAAGACTCAAGAAACCCAAGAAGCACAAAATATTTGGGAGAATGAACTCCCTAACAACTCCATTGGAAAGTCTAAAAAATCTCAAGAAGATGTATATTATGATTCATATGAAGAAATTCATTCATGTCACGATACTCCTTTACTTTCTTCACCGAGCCCATCAATGGTTTCAAGAGATGCAACAAAAGTAACAACTGCCCAAAGATGAAGGCGATTACATAGAGGCCCTTCAAATATTCCAGAATAAATTTTCAGATGCCTAATATTCCTATGGAATTTTTTTTCTACATTCTTTGGAAATACTTTGGAGGATGCAGAGAAACATTTGTATAGATTCAATTGTGCATGTCAAATATTTAATCTTACTAAAGACATTATTATATGCCGAATATTTTTACAAACTTTGCGTTAGAATGATCTTGAATGGTCCCATTCATTGTTGCTCGGTACCATTACCAGTTGGGAGATATTAAAAGATTTATTTGCTGAAATTTTTTCTCACCCACGCTCTCCCATATGGACAAAAGATAATGGAGTGACCAATTTTTAAGAAGAATATAATAAAGGTTTGGATGAATTTTCTAATTCAAGTCATATTGTTGAATATGAAGATGAAAATGAAAATTTACAAGAAGAAAATTTCAGCCTCCTATATAATCCATATGAAGATATTTCAAACAACAAATTTGAGATTAAAATCAAGGAGGCTCCACAAAATGTACAAGAAGATTTCAGCCTTGCAACATATGATGAAAATCATAAGCAAGAAGAATTGGTGAAATAAATGAATTTTAAGAAGAATAATGAGAAAAATTGCCTTTATATGAAAGAAGAGTATTTTTCAAGACATTGTTGATGAATCGAGAACCTTGGAAGTAGTTGGAGATAAGGAGAGAGATGAAAGAATTTTAAAATTGAAAACTCCTCATCTGATCAAAGACAATAATATTCTTGAGCAACCAAAAATTAATTAAATTGAATCATGGTTTCAAAGCATTGCGGGCCAAGCAATGCATTCATATTTTGAGCGCATCTAGTTTAATCTTTCTCCAATATACATTAAAAGTTCCCTTGACTCATTGGTACAAGTATCTTGATATGTTTCACAATTTTGGAGTTCATTCCAAATATCAGTTGGATGCTTGAATAGGTCCATTGAAAATCTACCTACACTTGAAAGTGTCTCTTCCATTCAATTAAGGTAGGGTAGGTAGATCATATATGTACATATTTTGTTTCTTTAGTTCAATTTTTTCACAATAAGGAAATCTCTATATTGAAATTTAAAGATAACTTCATGAAAGAAGAATTACAAGAATCCATTTTGAATATGACTCCATATACCAATGCAAAAAGCAATTGTTTTTTAGATTCTAGGTTCTCAACAAACCACAAGGGATTATTGTGCCATAGCTGGAGCCAAAAAATTTGGTCATCTATATTTTCCCGCTCTTGGATTAATAAAAAAAATGATATCGGAAGAATAATTTTTTTGAACTATTACGAGTTCATGGAATAGTCCTTGTTGATTAATTGGGTTGGTTTTCATTGATTTCAACCCTTGAAGAAAGTCTGGTAACAAATTACGGTAGCACAAAGGTTTGGGTAATGGACCCAAGTTTGTTTGATGGATAATGGTATAGGTTTTGATATATTTGCAGGTAAAACTATTCTAGATGGATAGTACATGTCATTCCATTTCCGGTGGTATGTGGAACATCACATAACTCCTCACGGTTAGAGAGTTATGGCCATGTGAAGTTGGAGAACCCTCATGAGTCATCAAGAAGCCCCAAAAGGTCAAAGTAGTCAAAGTGTTTGCAAAGAAGAAATTATTTAAATAATAAAGTGAAGTGATGAGTGTACTATACATCAAAGAGGATGAAAAATAAATTATTTAAATAATAAAGTTAACGGAGAACTTACTAATTATGGAAAGTGGCTAAGTTAAGTGGACAAGTGGTTATAAGTGGGTTAACCCTAAAATAAGGAAAGTGGGTTAATATGGTTAGAAGGTAACCCCTTGAGGAAGCTACTTAAAAGTATAAATAAGAGGCAAGGGTATCTCATTCAAATCATACTTGAATATCATTGAATATCTATTTTTGTGAAAGGTTATTTGGGCATGTATTATTGATAGAGAAAAGTGCGACAGAAAAAGTGTGGCAGGAAAACTATGGAAAAAAATTGCGGCCGGAAAAGTGTGGCAAAAAAAGTGCAACAGGAAAAGTGTGGCATAAAAAGTGCGGTGAGAAAACTGTGGAAGAAAAAGTGCAGCAGGAAAAGTGTGACAGAAAAAGTGCGGAAGAAAAATCGCAGCAGAAAACCCGCACCAGAAAAATTGCGGCAGTGGATTTGCGACAACAAAACCATGGCAACAAAACGCTACAAGAAAAAAAAACGGTATGGTTTTCATATGTGTAGTGTTGAATTTATGAATCAAGTTGAGGGTTTTCCTTGTAAATATGTTGGATGCCTTCTTGGGAGTTTATGGCTTTCTATAGAGTTGATCTGAGGCATATCTACTAAAGTTTAGCATTGGTTCATGTTTGAGGGATTTTGGTTGAGGTATGTTGTTGAAGTTAATCATACATATAGAGGTTGTATAACAATGAGGTTCTAGCACATGGTTTAAGGTACAAACTTGTGGTATAGTGTTTGAGGTATATGTGATCAAATCGGATTGGTTGATGAGTATATAGTGACATGTTTCTTAGTGACATATTCAGTTTCTACATTTGAGGTATATGTGATCAGATCAGATTGGTTGATGAGTATACAGTGACAAGTTTCTTAGTGATATATTCAGTTTCTACATTTGGCACTTATATTTCAGGGCAGTTGGATGGGGCAAGGACAGGTGGTTGTAGCCACCTTCCGGTTGTAGAAGAAGAACATATGGGGTTGTAGCCTCCTTCTGGTTGTAGCCAAATAATTGGGGAGTTGGAGCTTCCCTTAGGTTGTATCCTGAGAAACTAGGGGGTTGGAGCCTCTTTCTAGTTGCAGTTGGAAAACAAAGGAAGTTGGTGCTTCCAATGAATGTAATTCTTAAAGACATATAAGAAAAAACATTCTGTGGTTTTCTCCCGCTTTGGGTTTCCATGTAAAACATTGGTGTACTCTGTATGTGTATGATTGCTCATTTGTTCATTGTTTATTTACTCTGCAACTATTGGATGATAATGATACATTGATATAACACTTGCATTTTATGGTGAAAAATGATTAAATTTCTCTATTATTGATTCACCCCCCCTCTCAGTAATCCAAAAATTGGTTTCAGAGAAGGTTCCTTCAGAAATTAGTTTAACCACTGAAAGGTAGATCATGGAGAGCAACAACATGTATATGGAATACCACAGTTTGATGGACATAAGTATGCATTTTGAAGCAGTAGGATGAAAACATACATACAGGCATAGGGATTTGAAATTTGTCAATCAATTGTATCTGGATAGAAAGAACGAACAGTTTCGCTGACAAATGAAAGAGCAATAAAACTCGGTCAAAATAATTCCAAAGCCACAAATGCACTTCTGAATGGTCTTTGTGAATCAACATACACCATAGTTATACATTGTAAATCCATTAAAAATATTTGGGACAAGCTTCAAAATATTTATGAAGGAGATTCAAAAGTCAAAGAAAAAAAACTTCGTACTTACAGAGGTCAATTTGAACAAATAAAGATGAAGGAAGATGAGAATATTTCAGATTACTTCTTATGAGTCGATGAAACAGTAAATGAAATCATAGGATTGGGAGAAGAAATTAAAGAATATGTAATTGTTCAAAAGGTACTAAGATCTCTTCCTATGAGATTTGATCCTAAGATATCAACACTAGAAGAAATAGAAGATCTAGACTCAATAAGCATGGACGAAATACATGGAATATTCGCAACATATGAAATGAGAAATGAACAAGAAAATCCAGATATAAAAGAAGCAACTTTAAAATCATCCAAAAGGTAAAATAAAAAGGGAAAGAAAAAGGAAAAAGAACATAACAGTAGTAGTGACATCTCGGAAGATGATGAAGAAGTGACCAACTTTGTCAGAAGATTGAACAAGGTAACCAACGACAGATATAAAGGTAAGTCTCCATTGATTTGTTTTAATTGTGATGGTATTGGTCATTTTTCTAACAAATGTCCTCATAAGAAAAATAAGAGGAATGATGAAGATTAATCAAATAGAAAAAAAACATATAAAGGCAAAATAACCATAAAGAAAGCTTTCAAGAAAATCTTTTGCACCAAAGAAGACATATCCTCATCAGATGAAGATGAAGTCAATGACAGTGAGACAGAAAGAGTTCTATTCATGGAAGTAGAAGACTTTGATAAATAAGACACCGAATAAGAATATGAAGAGGCATAATTTGACTACCGAGAAGAATTGTTGACTGGCATAGAAGTTATAAGAAGAGAAAAGAAGCAAAACAATAAGCTACAAGAAAAACTAGTCAAGAAAGAAGACACTCAAGAACGAGAACAAATGATCACAAATTTGAAGGTTCAAATAGAAGAAGATAAAATAATTGAAGAATCACTCAAATAACAACTAGAATAAAGAGACATGATCATTGAAAATTTGGAAGCAAAGATTGTCACATTAAGAAAGGATCTTCAAAATAAAAATATGCAAAACATATCAAAAGTTTTGGATGACATTATCATCAGTCAAAAGCCTCATCATGACAAGACTGGAATTGGATACAATAAGAAATAAAAAAGATCAAGCTCCAAAACAAAAGAACAAGAAGCATATCCAAAAAACTATGCAGAAACAATCAAAGGGGATAGGAAGACCTACAAATAATATTACAGGGACTCTCCTCCATTGAGAATATTCAAATTTCAGATTCAACGACCGATAGATAGGCCTCAGGAAGAAGAAGGATTCAGAAGAGAAAATCCTTTCATAATATCTTCAACTCCCAGGTATCAAACTAAATTTTTTGATTTATGCTATGCATGCAATAATTTTGGACATAAATATATGAATTGTAGAGCTAACAACAGGCATATAAACAACTTTGAAAGTCATACACAAAAGGGTTATCCAAGAAGGCCTAGTGAAACAAAGAGAGGAAGTTATAATAGGTTTGAATCATTGAGCACTGAAGTGGAATGCTACAAGTGTAACAAATTTGGACACATGGCCAAAGATTGCAGAATAAAATTTCCTCATAGAGAACCACAACAGAACAACAACTGTTATAGACAAGAACCTTAGAAGAGAACATGGATAAGAAAGTAGAATCAATATAACAATGAAGAATGCATACTCGCTCTACAAGCTAAGCAGAATAAATGTGGTTGATATGTTGACAGTGGTTTCTCAAAACACATGACAGGTGATAAAGACAATTTTCTTACATTAAGAAAGGAAAGAAATGGATCAGTCTCCTTCGAAAATGATGATTAAGCTAAAATCATTATTAAAGACACAGTCCAAATTGGAAACAAGAATACAAGGGAAAAAAATGTTCTACTAGTAGAAGATATGGAACATAATATTCTAAGTGTGAGTCAAATGTGTGACCAAGTTCGTAAAGTTACTTTTGATTCACAAAAGTGCGAGATAAGAAAAGAAGGTTTGGGAAAATTGATTGCAACAGCTGCAAGAACTTCAAGAAACATATATGTGTTAAGTGAAATTTGATATTAAAAGTGTTGTCTATGAAAGTTAGATAAAAGTTGGCTATGTCACAAAATAATGGGTCACATACACTTTGATAATCTTGTCAAAGTCAGTAAAAAGGAAGCAGTTAGAGAAATTCCCTAGATAACGAAACCAACCAACACTTTATGCAAGCATTGTCAAGAAGGAAAGAAAGCAAAGACCAGGTTTAAATCAAAGGAATATTCAACAACAAGACCACTAGAAATTGTGCATACTGATCTAGTGGGACCAACTACAACAAAGGGTTTAAAAAGTGAGAAATAATTTATGTTATTAGTTGATGATTATACAAGAATGACTGCAGTTTTTTTTCTCAGGAATAAGTCAGAAGATTTTGAAAAATTCAAAGTCTACAAGAAAATGGATTCAAAAATCAAATGTTTGAGATATGATAACGGATGGGAGTTCACTTCAAAGGAATTTATGGACTACTGTAACATGCATGGAATAAAAAGACAATTCTTTATTGCTAGGACACTGTTGAGGGGTCCTAAATCCCTTTAACTCAACAACAGGAACCAAAACCACCACCGAGGCCCAATTAGACTCTGCAACGTTTAATGGTGGAATTGTTCTCTAGATCTTGCGATCCGGCCAATTAATCGATGGGATTTACATTTTCCTGTGAAGGCTTCTCCTTTAGTTTAGACGTTCTCTTTTTTATTTTCTACTATAGGTGGAACCGATACAAGTTAAAAGCCGGTATAAACCAACTAGGTAACAAAGAGGGAATAAATATTAACTACTGGAGAGGGTTGAGCTTGGGATAACCCTTTCACTCTAGCATGCAGACAACAATTATCTACCACAATCCTAGTAATAATACATTAACCCGCAGGTGTTCCAATTATTGACTGAGGTGCGATTATCAGAATAAAACACATATGCAATAAACGATGGAAAGAAAAATAATTCCCTTAACCCTAATCATCAATCACATTATAACACAACGATTTAATTTTCATAATTTAAAGACAAGAAATGTAAAACATTTATTCAGATAACTTATCAATAGATTTAAAAGCTCTTACTCATTACAACATCCATTCATGAGATGAAATAAAAAATAATTCTTCTCCACATCCAATCATACACACTCTTGATGAAAAACACAAACTTGTCTCTGGTCCTAAACACGACTTCTCAATTAAGGCAACTCTGAAATAGTTCTTTACAAAATACAAAAATTAGGGTCTTTGCAACAACCATCGACCTTTTCTAATAGGTTGATCATCCTATTTATAACATACTATTAACTAAAAATAACTATTAAAGTGTATCTAAGTAAAACAAAACTCGCCACATGGTGCTTTATTCTATCAGTCTTTCTAAGAGTCATCACATGATCTCACGTGAGTGGATGGATCTTCTCATACTTCAACCATTTGACAAAGAGATCCTCGCATGTGTTAGCATACAAGAATCTATGTTGTTCCATTGGGGCCGAAAGAATCTCTCTTATCTCTACTGCTCGTGCCCGATACTTGAATATTCTGGCATTTAACTTTTGCAACATGGCTAGAGATTTCATCGGGTGCTCCATGAATTGTCTCACCTGTCTTGGCGCTATGTCTGCAACCTTCATTATTTACACAACCCATGATGAGTCTTGTTCGACATGTGATTTGACTATGTCATGTAAGTCGACAAAGTCATCGGGTGTGCCGAATTCGGGGAGGCCGATGTCTCTCATTTCCTGGTTGATATTGGTCTAACTTTTCTCGCACTTGGACCATTTCTCTTGGATTTTCCGATGAGGTTCCTGAGCCATTTTAACCCAACATTTGGTCGATTTCCTGATGCAGTCAATATTGATTTCTCATAGCACCTAGATACTGTGCTCTTTGACATCTCGACCTTGTTGCACCACACTAATATAATCGATACTTTGCATGGATTTATGTGTTGTCTCGTACCACCTATCCCTATCCTTTCACGTCGCCATTGCAATGAGGATGTCTTCTTGAAGCTCGACTATCCTTGTAGTGAATAAGTGTCGTTCATCTATAAATTTTTTACAGGCCTCATGGAATTCGCTTCTTAGGAACACTGCGACCTCTGTGGTGTCTTGGTAATATTTCACCAAGTGGCACAAATGTTCCAATTCATTCATAGCAACAACCAACTCCTCTTCATCCCTTTTCGCTCTCTCTAGGGTGGCATATGTGATTTCCATCCCCGCGCCAATAAGTTCAGATGTCTTGGCATGCTCTGCGTTGATTAGTTTTTCCTCCATGGTGATGAGGATGGAGTGATCTAGAGTGATCCTCCTCTTCTTGGTGTTTCTCTGTATGATAGCTTTCCTTTTCCGTTCGTAAGCGATAGCATGTATGTCAGTGACTTCATCCATGAGTTCAGGGATTTACTGATCTCCCCAGGTGAGCATATTTCCCTGGCTCCCGAAGGTGTATATTTGTTCAATATTGGGTTCTTGAACCTCGTCCATGTGTTTCGAAGGTCCAACCTATGTTTGTCGCTCATCGAGAGGTTGAGTATTGGCTGAAATTGAAGCATCGAGGTTAGGCTCGGTACTTACTTGATAATCGGCGGTTGAGATGTTGATTTCTTGCTGTGGAGCCTCTTCTTTTTGTTTGCCCAACCCTGGCTCATCCTTTAGACTATCTTCTTGGGTCTCTGGTGCATCGGGAAGGTTATTATCTAAGACACTTTCGACCTCTTGTTCATTCTGTGGAAGGCCCTAAATTTGAGCATCGAGAGCTGGGGAAGATGCCTTCTCTGGTTCCTTTTCCTCCGTGATTGGTACTGGGGTCACCAAGGATACCTCTGGGCTCTCTTCATAATCATAAATGTTTATCAATTCATGGAGGGTGTTTGGTGCACTTGCTCTCCCTGATGTTCTGAATGTCTCTGGCTGAGCTGAAACATCCCCTGGTGATCCAACCTGTGGCGTTGTGATTTCAAGGTTGTCTAACTCGATGATTTCATCAATGTCTATTAGTTCAGGGTCACTTAGTCCTGCCTGGATTTCGTCTGGGTTGTCGGTAGGGGACCCTGTCATTCCTATGAGGTTCGGGTCATATTTCACCTGATCAATCACTGGCTGGGCCTTTTCTATCATGAGAAACCCCCTTGATTGTGCATCCTGTGTCATAGGGAAACCCCTATCCTGCACCAAAGCTACTAGGGGAGCCTCTATTGCTTCTGCTACTATCATTTCTTCCCTAGCACCGAGGGCCTCTTGAGCCAATTTCTCTATGGTCATCGCCTGTTCATCCAGGATCATGGCCTTGAACCTAGTCATTTTGGGATCGGTCGTTGTTGCCACTACCTCGTCCCAGTCTTGGGTATTTTTTGTGAATACTTCATCTTCAAATTTATCATGGGTGTAAGACCAACAAGAAAACACTTGCAAACCATGTTTCAAGACCCAATCATTTGGATCATGCTTGTTGAATTGGCCTATCTGGAATTTGAACTCTAGTTGGATCACACCTTCTTCTTTGGCTTGAGTGGTGTCCTTCACCAAGTAGAAAACTACATGGAAACCATAAGGTATGAACACACTCTTCTTGTCGTTGATCAAGGTAGCATTGTAGCCTTGTAGGATGGTCTAGTAGCATATTTATCCTACTACAATCCGGTCTGGGACATGAGCCGATAGAAGATGTGGCACTCCGGTGGCCCCAAACACCCTGATGTAGGTGTCACGCTCATCCAAGTATCAATGGCCTACCTTTGATATCATCTTCTTGGATGCAACCGATATTCTCAGGCATTATTTCTTAAAAATAATGAAATAAATTCATGCAATGAATTCATCACAAATGAGGGAGTAATGCTTCTTGTACCTGTTCTCCCATAAGATGTTGAAATAAATGTGGATCGAGAGCTCTGTAACATGCTAGCTCAGGTTCATGCTGACGAAGATATTTTGGGTGCACATGACATCGAGCAGACATGAAGCCATGTAGAAGGCTAGTTTCTCTCCTACCTTTGGCATCTGGGCTTGTTGGATGTAGATGCTCAGTTGCTTAGAAATGATTTCTCCCCAGTTGAAGTCACTCCTGAACAATTTCCATTGTGTAAGCTAAGGGCATCCATGCCTCTGAAAATATGGAGCAGTCCTTCTCTCCATATAATCGGTAGATGAGAGCCATCAAGTAGATGTATGGCTCCCTCAAGTTGGCCATCTGGTACCAACAGTGATTCAGTTTGTGTATTTATTGTCTTCCCTCCACCATAAATGATTTTAGGGGCTAAATTTCGCAAATGGGCTAATTTTTCATGGATTTTCCCGAAAAAAGATTCACCAATTTCCATTTTTTGTAAAAATGATTCACCCAAATTTCATAGAATAAAATTGTTTTACCTTACAAATCGCTAAAATTTTATAGAAACTATATAAAATCATTAGAAAATTGAATATTTTTACAAAACTTTCGCCAAACATTTTACATTTTGCATATTAAGGACTAGTAATATTCGCCCACACTTCTACATTTTAATACAAATTTCCATCCTTAAAATCATCCCTGCCCTCCACCATGAGGCCATCACCCGGCTTGTGTCATGGTGCTCATATAACTTAATGATGAAATCTATATTCAGCCGCTCCTCGGGGTCTCAGATTTTGTAGTATTTATGGACCTCTACTGGAAGGAACACACTGACATACCCACCATTGTCATCATTGATTAAACACCTCTGTTTGTTTGTGTGGTCGATGAGCCACTTCATAATTTCAATGTAGGGAAAAATAGGGGTTTTGCTCGCAAGCATATGCAGGTATGGTCATCAGATGTTTGGGAACACCTCATCGTCGAGTGCTCTTACATCTGGATCACTATGTGGGATATATTCTGGGTATTCCTCCTGTCTGATCTTTTTAAAGAGATCTCCCCAATGTGGGAGTGTTGCCTTGGTCCCTGTGCTTGCCTCTGTATCTCCAAAGGTTGGAGGCTGAATACAAACCTTCTTCGTTGTTGTTTTGATGATAGGTTTCGGTCTCAGAGTGTATTCCAATTGTTTTGTGACCCTTCGAGAGGAGCCTTTTCCTACCTCTGGTTATTTCAGCTTCAATGCCCTCGACAATCATCTAGTGGTTGAATTTCTTGGCGTTATTGTTCCTGCAAGTGAAATAACCTTCAGAGACTGTATAAAGAAAAAAATCGGATAAAAATATATATGTAAAACCCATAGACTTGGATACATACCTGAAAATATTGTGAAACTTGGTTATTTGATACTCACGGGATCTTTGCAGCTTTCGAATTAATCATCTTTCTTCTTTGGATGCTCTGAATTTCCTTGCACCCAGAATGATTTTGTTTACAACGGCTTAAGAGAATTTAAACCAGGGAAGAACTTACCATGTCACATCAGCCATTCGATTCAATTGACGAGTGAAATTTAAACAAATATGCTGCCAAATATCTGCAACTTAAATTCATCGTGGGTTGACAGCAGACACGCGGGGGGTGATGTGGTCTATTAGGGATTTTAAACAACCGCTATGATTGGTGCACAAGGTAGAAAATAATGCAAAATTTGGTATTAATTAGCCTCTTAAATTCTCTAAATCTAATCGTATCTAACGCTAAAATGTCCCATCGTGTCACTTTCTTAGTGGGTGGATTGCAGATTGGGGATGCACTATGAACATTTTCGTCAATGTCCCTCGCAAAAGCTCTGACGCCGATCAATCTCATTGTACAATGTTGTCGTGGCAAAGCTGACTCGGAGGTGTGACTTAGACTTAGGGGACCAAAATATGACTCGGGGAAAAAATAGACCATATGGTTCTCCGATCTACCAAAGACACATGGCATTGAAGACAGGTGGCCTAATCCATGTGTATTAATTAGAGTCAGGACTTTCCTTAAGTTATGCATTCTAAAACAAACCTTGGCTTGCCAATGCCAAAAAGTACCTAGGGTCGGCGATCGACGATAAACCTATCATGTGTTTTTCTTTGAATAAACTTCTTCGCAAAAGTCTCGATACCGAAAATGCATCGGGGATCGGTGATCAAGAGTATCTTTTAGCGCAGTGAGAATGTCTGTGGAAATCCTTTTTAGGTTTTCCCCGGTTCCGATAAGCGCGTCGGGCATCAACTATCGAAAATATCTTTTCTTTCTATGTTAACACCTATTCCTCTCATCTTTTACCGATTCCTAAGGGGATCAGCTATCGAAAATATCCATATGCAATACTTGTCATAAAAAAAAACCTCCTTTTTCCGATACCGATGAATATTGACGCTTGGTGACTGAGGTTTCTGGAGTGGTTCTTTTCCATCTTTGAATTCCTTTCGATGCAGAATCCTTGAAGTGTTTCGGATTTTGATCCTTTTTTCATGTGTTAAGGATTTTTAAGTCATGGGGTTTCATAAGTTCAAACAGACCTGAAAAGATAATGAGAGTTAAGATAATAAGCAAAGCCAAAAATTTCTCAAAATGAAATCGAATTATACAGTGCAAAGATCAAGTGGTACCCAAAAAGTGAAAAAAATGACATAGTCTTTTTAGGGTGTGTTGAGTGCTCAACAAATGGCGAATTACTGGGAAAAAGAAGAATCGATGTTTCTTCCTCGGGCTTAGGTGATGCAAAAGCGGGTTATAAATTAACTAGTTTTTTATCAGGGCCTCTTTTATACTTGCATTTGAAATTCTCTGGTTGGTGCGTTTGGGCCTGCCTGTGGGGTTTTCAACCTTTATTCCACCTTCATTTCCTGTAACCCTAGCTCACGACCCCTTTGGAAAGATTCTAGTAAATAATTCACTGGAACTAAGCCTTTAGTTACCCTTCTTCACTTTCTACGGTGTTGCTCCACTGCCAATGAGTGTCCATAGCCCCGACAAAGTCACCCCAACGTCACAGACCTTGCTCCGCTTCTAATGAGCATCCATAGCTCGACAGAGTTATCTACATACCCTCTCCTACTATGCACTCATTTGAAATAGTTGATTTTTATTTCAGCAGAATTCCCTAAGCGAGTGGGGGAGGAGGACGTATGCTCTCTGCAAAATAAGATGTTTAAGGTGAAATGTTTCTAGCTTTGTCTCTGAGGTACATGTAGTCCTTCCCAGCTGACCATATTTCCCTTAAGGCTTTACCATACCACCAGGCAGACACTTCTGCATTTCTCCAAAGTTGTTCATCTGCGTAGGTTTGATAGAGAACCCCTCGAAACAACCGCAGTTTCCCCAAATTTTCTCGTGCTGTATGTGAACGATGAGTTGAGAGAAGATTCCACCTTATCGCATGATTTGAGGTCAACCACAGTCTTTCTAAACACAATATTCAAAAGCGCAGAATGACTATAACAAGAAACCTGAACAAAAAAGAATCATTCCGCAATCGACCTAGCTGAAACAAAACATCATGAAAACATGAACACAACAAAATCTTTTTTATTTTATTTTAATTTTTTGTTTTTATTTTTTATTTTTTATTATTTTTTTAATGGAAATATTGTTTTAGGGCTTGACCATTCACTAGGAGGGCATCAGGTTTCCCCCTTAGATCCTGCAGTCAATACATTCCTACCCCGATCTTCTCGACCACCTGGAAAGGTTTGAGCCATAGATTCTAAAATTTAGAATGTTTTCCTTTCGACTCATATGCTCTGTCCCATTTCAAGACTAAGTCTCTTACTTCAAAATTCTTTTCTTTAGCCTTATGCTTATCAAACCATATTTTCACTATCTGTTGATGAGCTATGAATTTTGATTTCTCTTTCTCCCTTTCTTCTTCGAGCATGAGGAGGGTATCAATTCCTTGTTGTATGACTGATGAGGGTTGTCCTCTAGAATCCTGAGCAAGTTGAAGAGATGGAAGATATATCCCATTCGGGAGAATGGCCTCCTGTCCGTATACCGAAAAGTATGGGGAATTCGCTATAGCTTCCTTGGGTGTAACTCTATCAGCCCATAAATCATTATGAAGTGAACTATGCCAATTCCTCTGGTTGTCTGCAACTGTTTTCTTTAATATTCTCACTAGGTTCTTATTAGTCGATTCTACCACTCCGTTCCCCTATGGATAGTAGTTTGCAGAGTATCTAATTATGATTCCTTTGTCTAGAGAAAACTCTGTTAATAAGGTGGAAGAAAAGTAAGCCGCGTTATAAAAAAAAGGACAGAAGGCACACCCAACCTTGTGATCAGTTGTTTTTCTATGAATTGGATCACCACCTTCTCATTTACCTGAGTCAGAGGGATGGCCTCTGCCCATTTCGTGAAATAATCTGTGGCAGTCAGTATGTACCTATGTTGTTTTGAAGAACTTGGGGTAATTTCTCCTATGATATCTAATGCTCAAATGGCCTAGAAATGACCACTGGTTGGAGTGGGATAGTTTCTCTCTTCTCCCTCCCCACGCTTATTTGAAAAGTCTTACAATTTCTAGCGTATGCATGGGCATCTCTGAACAGAGTAGACCAATAATAGTCAGCTCTCAGTATTTTATGAGAAGTGGTGTTTCTTGTGAAATTTCCACCGACAGGACCATCATGGAGCTCTTTCAAAACATTGTCTGTGTCATCACGTTTGAGACATATTAAAAGTACCCCATCATAATTAACACAAAAGAGCACCGAATTTATGAGGCGATATTGTGCGGATTTTAACCTAAGAGCTCTTCTTTCCCTAGGCTTTAGGTTTTCTGGTCAAGTCCCATGGTGCGGGAGATAATTTAGTTTCTCATGCCAAGACTCTTCCCCTGGGGAGACGTATGAATCTTCGCCACACCATAATTCCAATTCATTCTCCCATCTGGGGTCATCATTTACTTGGTCTTGGGCTTTAGCTGCATGTTTGCATAACCCTTGTCCCTTAACCAGTTTATAAAGTTTTATATCTAGATCAAATTCTTGGACTACTGCCATCCGGTTTCCTCTTCTTTCCCCCATCTCCTGTTGAGTGAATAGGGATCATATTGCCAGGTGAGGCACTATGACTTTGGTATGATTCTTAAGGATGTAAGATATAAAGTGTTTCACTGCCTTGTATACTGCATAAGCCTACTTGTCTATTGTAGGGTAATTTAGTTCTCCCCCTTGGATATTAGTGCTCATGAATGATACCAGGGATTCGTTTTTGTTATCATCCTTTTGAGTCAACACTGAAGCTAGTGATTGGTTGGAGGAGAAAGTGTAGAGAAAGAAATCCTTGCTAAAATTAGGACTTCACAACACTGGGGCTTGAGATATCACAGTCTTAATATTGATGAAAGCCCTTTTCTGTTCATCGTCCCACTTAAATTCAACATCTTTATAGATCATTTTTTGTAAGGTTTTTATAGTTTCAGCGAAATCGAGGGTGAATTTCCTCACAAAATTGATTTTCCCAAAGAATGATTGCATAGCCTTTTTGTTGCGAGGTAACAAAAGTTGGGATATATCCTTAATCCTTTCTGGGTCTATGCGAATCCCTACTTGGGATATAACGTGGCCTAAAATATTACCTTCCTCGACACCAAATATAGTTTTCTTAGGGTTTAAGGATATATCGTACTTCCTACACCTTTCGAAAATCTGGGTTAAATGTTGGATGTGATCTTCTCTGTTTTTTTGAATATAGAGTCATGTCATCCAAATAGACTACTATACACCTGTTGATTAGTTCTCGTAACGTTACATCCATGGCCCTCTGGAAGGTTTCCCCTGCATTGATTAACCCAAAGGGCATACATTTACAAGCGAAGGTTCCCCACTTGGTTCAAAAGGTAGTTTTCAAGCAGTCTTCTTCTGAAACTAGAACTTGGTTGTAACCTGAGAAACCATCTAGCAGGGAGAAAATCTCAGAGTCGGACATGGTCCGCAAGAGTTGCTCCATTGGTGGGATTGGATAGTTGTCCTTTTTTGAGGCTCTATTGAGGTTTCTAAAATCTACGCACGGGCGGATCTCCCCAGACTTTTTCCTTACAGGAACCAAATTTTCTACCCATGCAGAGTGTCTAACTTGAAAATAATCTTGGAATCTAGTATTTTCTTTAAATCCTAACACATGAAAGGCTCCAGGGATGGGTGGTATTTCCAGAGCTTCTGTTGGAAGGGTTTCACTTTGGGTTTTAGCGAGATAGTGTGTTGAATGATACAAGTATCATAAGTTTTCAGATCTCGGTAGGACCATGAAAAGACATCTTTATATTGTCTGAAAAGTTTGAGATAGGCCTTCCTTTCTTATTTAGATATGGTCTTGCCGAGCTTTACATTCTTGGGGTTTTCCATGGTTTCTATATTTATAGTTTCATGCATGGGACAAGAACTACCCATATTCGTGTTTTTTGACCCTTTAAATCATTCCCTTAGGTCAAAAAGGTTTTCTAAATTGGCTATTCCCTTCGGTATCATGTAGGACCTTGGTTTGTCAATCAATTGATCTGTCCGAGGATCTGTTCCTACTGATTGCTCCTGGAGTAATTCATCATCAATAGACAAGTGTTTAAAATTATCTTGATTGGTCAAAAAGTTTATAATTTGTTCATCTCCTTCAAAGACCTTGCAATTTGAAATATTTTTAGGCACCAACGGTTTGTAGAGTAGCTTGACAGTGAACTAGGAGGCTTCATAATATTCTAGAGGTGATAGCCTTGAGACAATTGTGGCTAGAGAATCAACAAGAATGTTCTTCGTTCTAGGGATCACTGTAATGTTGAAGGCTTCAAAATGATATATTAGCCTGTGCACTTCCTATTGATAATTCCTTAGGTGTGGAGAGTTGCAATGTATAGTGTTCCTTACTTGTCTAATGATGATTTCAGAATCTCCGAAAACCTTCAATTCTTTAACGTTCAAGTCCATGGATTTCTTTATCCCTTGTACTAGAGCTTCATACTTGGCGGTGTTATTTGTGCATTCGAATTCTAGTTTACAAGACATGAAATGTCATTTACCTTTTGGATCGATGAGGATTCACCCTTCCCTTGACCCTTCTTGCGATTTAGATCCATCAAAGTATAGGGTCCAAACTTGTGGGAAAAACCTATCAGCTTCCTCTTTCTTGTCACTTTCATCTTCCCTTCCTATTTGTTCCGTGATTGCTAACGCAAGTTCTTGACAGAAGAGGATTTCCTCTGTTGTCGTCGACAATTTCTCTTGAAAAATCATTTCGGAGTTTTGAATAAGAGGGACATCAGATGAGAGGGGGGAGAAATTCCTAAAATCAGAGTCACGAGAATAATTACCTAGCATGGGGAAATCTGTCGATGAGGGTTCATTGAGGGTTTCTAAGTCAGTGACAATATGTTTTAGATATCTTCCCCTATCAATCCTGATCATGTTTTTGTGCCCCTTTAATGGAAGCCAAAGGTGAGCCTGGTCTGTACTAAAGTATCCATTTAACTTCTCAGACCAGTCTCGACTTAATAACAATCCATAAGCTTATGGGATATCTACTACAATAATGCCAATTACTGGCTCAAATTTAGGGTGTGTCGCTATTCTAATCATCACATATTTGAGCTCCCCCATAACCTTCACCTGGGTTCTGTCTAGTTGTATAACATGCTTATCGCTTTTGAGAGGGAATTTATTTAATTTTTTGTAGATAGATAATGGAATAACATTGGAGGATGCTCCTGAGTCAACCAAACAATTATGGAGGTTTCTGTTGAAGACTTCAAACGTCAAAAGGAACGGTGGGACAAAAGGTTTTCCCTTCCTATCCTCAGATCATGCGTTCATAGATGGTTTATTTCTTAGATCTGTGGGAGTTAGATTTCCTCCTTGGTCAGTGCTTGTTGTGGGATTTTCCATTGATTTCAATGCTTGTAACATAATGTTCTTTTGTTGAGTGATTCTACACATGTCCATGACCGATATATTTTCCTTCAACTTATTCAAATATTCTACTATGTTGTAGTCTAGCTTGGGAAAATCTTGTGTATGGATGTTTATAGGGTTTCTTTGGGGAGAAAAAGGTCCTTTCGGGTGATCGAAAGTTGGTTTTCCTCCCGAAGTTTAGGTCGTAGTAAGGTTGTTTGAGACAGGTTGACCCCTACTTCGTGTTTTCACAACCAAGACTTCTGTGGGTGGTTCTTGAACCTCAAACAGGTCATCAGAAGGCATAGGTAGATTAGGGTCCCATATTAACATACTTGTTTATTCTGGTGGATCGATTTCTTCCTGATTGACAATATTCATAGCTGAGCCGCTTGATTGTTCAGTTAGGGAAAATTCGTCTAGAAACTGATTGGCCATCGAATTCATGGCATGCACCCATTGAGGGTAGTCTCTTTCAGAGTGATTCTCTTGATGATATGTATAGAAAGAGCCGGATGCTACATTTTCCAGATTGATGTGTAAGTTGGCTGGGGGAGGTTCAATTGTTTTGAAAGGCAGATTTATTTTAAAGAAAGGTTTATAGGTCCTTTGGCCTTGGTTTCCCTCCCTTTCACTTCTCTTCATGTCTATGATTTCATTTAACACATGACATTGAGCTCCTTCAATTGAAATAACCTTTAGAGACCGTATAAAGAACAAAACCGGATAAAAAATATATGTAAAACCCACAGACTTGGATATGTACCTAAAAATCTTGCTAAACCTGGTTATTTGATACTCATGGGATCTTTGTAGCTTTCGAATTACTCATATTGCTTCTTTGGATGCTCTGAATTTCCTTGCATGTAGAATGATTTTTTTTACAATGGCTTAAGAGAATTTAAACTAGGGAAGAACTTATCGTGTCACATCAACCATTCAATTCAGGTGATGAGTGAAATTTAAACAAATCTGCTGCCAAATATTTGCAACTTAAATTCATCGTGGGTTGATGGCGAACGTGCAGGGGGTGATGTGGTCTATCTGGGATTTTAAACGACTTCTTTGATTGGCACACGAGGTAGCAACTAATGTGGGATTTGGTATTAATTAGCCTCTTAAATGCTCTAAATCTAATCGTATCTAATGCTAAAATGTCCCATCATGTTTCTTTCTCAGTGGGTGGATCGAGGATCGAGGATGCGCTATGAACATTTTCATCAATGTCCCTCGTAAAATATTCGACGCCGATCAATCTCATTGTACAATGTTGTCGTGGCAAAGCTGACTCAGAGGTGTGACTTGGAATTGGGGACCAAAAAATGACTCAGGGAAAAACTAGACCGTACGGTTCTCCGATATGGAAAAGACACATCGCATTGAAGATAGGTGGCCTAATCTGTGTGTATTAATCAGATTTGAGAAATTCCTTAAGTTATGCGTTCTAAAACAAACCTTGGCTTGCCAATGCTGAAAATTATCCAGGGTTAGCGATCGGTGATAAACCTATCACATGTTTTTCTTCGGATTAACTTCTTCGCAAAAGTCTCGATGCCGAAAACGCATTGGGGATCGACGATTAGGAGTATCTTTTAGCATGGTCAGAATGTCTGTCACAATCCTTTTAGGCTTTCCACGGTTCTGATAAGAGCATTAAGCATCGGCTATCGACGATATCTTTTCTTTCTATGTTAACACCTATTCCTCTCATCTTTTATCGATGACGAAGGGGATCGGCTATCGACGTTATCCTTATGCAATAATTGTCGTAAAAAAAAAATTCCTTTTGTCGATACTGATGAAGATCGATGCTCGACGGCTAAGGTTTTCTGAGTGGTTCTTTTCCATCTTTAAATTCCTTCCAATTTCGAATTTGAGTGTGTTGGGTGAAGTGTTTTGGCTTTTGATTCTTTATTCAGGCTTTAAGGATTTTTAAGTCATGGTGTTTCATAAGTTCAAACAGACCTGAAAAGCTAATGAGAGTCAATATAATAAGAAAATCCAAACATTTCTCCAAATGAAATCGAATCAGAGAGTGCAAAGATCAAGTGGTACCCAAAAAGTGAAAAAAAAATGACATAGGATTTTTAGGGTGTGTTGAGTGCTCAACAAACATCTCAACAGAATGGAGTTGTTGAAAGAAAGAACATGACAGTACAGGAAATGGATTGAACAATTCTAATGGATTCAAAATTGACAAATATATTTTGGACACATGCAGTGCATACAACGGTTCACATTCAAAACAAAGTAATGATCAGAAACAACACTGACAAAACTCCCTATGAGCTATGGAAAGGAAGACCAACAAATGTGAAGCACATCAAAGTATTTAGAAGCAAATGCTACATCAAAAGAGAATATGGTAGAATGAGAAAGTTTGACTCTCATGTGGACAAATGAGTACTTGTTGGTTACTCAAGTACAAGGAAATCATACAAGTGTTACACTCTGAGGTTGAACAAAGTTGTGGAAAGCATCAATGTAACAATTGATGAAACTGGTGGATGAGAATTAAAGGAAGATTAAAATCAATCAATGGAACAACTTTACGAAAAAGAAGTAGAATATGAAGAAGAAGTAGAAGGGGAAGATGAAGAGGATCATACATAAGTATAAGAGCAAGCTCAACAAGTGCCTCCAAAGACACCTAGAAAACGAGTACAGAGGAATCATCCTTTAGATCATATTATCGAAAACAAAGATGTGGGAGTTGAGACTAGAAGAAGAATTAGTTCACCAGAACAAACACACCTAGCACTCTCATTTATGATTGAACCAAACAGTTTTGAAGAGGCCAACAAGGATGAATTTCAGAATAAGGCCATGGATGAAGAATTGGATCAAATAGAGAATAATGACACTTGAGAATTGGTTCCAAGACCAAAGAATAAGAATGTGATTGGCACAAAGTGGGTATTCAAAAATAAATTGAATGAATATGGACATGTACAAGGAACAGAGCTAGATTGGCATGTAAAGGATACACATGGGTTGAAGGAATCGACTTTGAAGAGACATTTTCCCGAATTGCCAGAATGTAAGAAATCTGATTGCTTTTAGCTTATGCATGCTCCAAGAATATTAAAGTGTATCAGATGGACATGAAATAAACTTTTCTGAATGGGTAACTTGAAGAAGAAGTCTACATCGAACAACCAAAAGGATTTCAGTTGTTAGAGAATGCAGATTACATGTGAAAATTGAATAAGACCTTGTATGGTCGATAACAAGTTCCTAGAGCATGGTACTCTAGACTGGATAAATATGTATAGCAGGCAGGGTTCAGAAAAGGAAGTGCAGACAACAACCTCTACATCAAGGTAACTCAAGATAGTATTTTATTAATTGATGTTTATGTTGATGATATTATTTTTGGAAGCAATGATGATAGATTAAGCCATAAATTTTCAAAGGATATGTAGAATGAATTTGAAATGTCATTAATCGAAGAACTATCCTTCTTTTTGGGTCTTCAGATACATCAAAGCAACCAAGGAATTTTTATTTCTCAAACTAAGTATATCAGAGAAATGCTAAAGAGGTTCGGAATGGAATATTGCAAACCAGTTACCACTCCTATGCAAACCAGTTGCAAGTTGAGAAAAGATGATGATTCAAAGTCTACAGACTAGAGGAAATACAAGTCAATGATTGGTATCTTACTATATGTGACAACATCCAGACTAAATGTAATGCATGAAGTTGGAAAGGTGGCATGGTTTCAAGCAACACCAAAGGAATCACATCTCGTAGCAGTGAAGAGGATTTTTAGATATCTCAAAGGAACATAATAGTTTGAATTATGGTATCCAAAAGGAAATGATCTATCACTTATTTCCTACATAGATGTAGATTGGGCATGTTTCATTGATGACCAACGAAGCACCATTGGAGAAACGTTCTACTTGGGTGAGTGTTAGTATCACGGATAAACAAGAAACAATCATCAATATCCTTATATACAGCTGAAGAAAAATATATTGCAACAACATGTTGTACACAAGTTTTATGGATGAAAAAAAATCTGACAGATATACAAGTTGAGTATGATGAGCCCATTCCATTCTATTGTGATAATACAAGCACCATCAGTATCTCAAAGAACCGGGTGATGCACTCCAAGATGAAGCACATTCCAATCAAGTATCACTTTCTACAAGAACAAGTTGCAGAGAAGAACATCAGAGTTGAATATGTGGGCATAGAAGAATAAGTGGTAGATATATTTACAAAACCACTTCCACGGGAAGCCTTTGAGTATCATCGCTAGAGACTCGGAGTAATTTCTAGTCCAAAATGAATGTTTTTGAATTATTATCTTATATGTCTTATATTTACACGAGGAAGCACCATAAAGAGGATAGTTCAGTTAGGGGGAGAAACCTCGGATGAAAAGATACCTTTGCCATTGATGACAGAGGGGAAGATATTTATCATATGCAGAGCACAAAAACATGGTTCCAGGGGGAGTGATGGTCACAGGAAGGGCATGAGTGATATGACTTTAGTATTGCATGACATGACTTCAATATTGCATCAGAGTGTTTCCATCAATGCCAAAGGGGTAGATTGTTCATTAATTGGGTTGGTTGTCATTGATGTCAACCCTTGAAGAAAGTCTGGTAGCAAATTTCGATAGCACAAAGGTTTGGGTAATGGACCCAAGTTTGTTTGATGGATAATGGTATGGGTTTTGATATATTTGCAGGTAAAACTATTCTAGATGGATAGTACATGTCAATCCATTTTTGGTGGTATGTGGAACATCACATAACTCCTCACGGTTAGAGAGTTATGGCCATGTGAAGTTGGAGAACTCTCATGAGTCATCTAGAAGCCCCAAAAGGTCAAAGTAGCCAAAGTGTTTGCAAAGAAGAAATTATTTAAATAATAAAGTGAAGTGATGAGTGTACTATAAGTCAAAGAGGATGAAAAATAAATTGTTTAAATAATAAAGTTAATGGAAAACTTACTAATTATGGAAAGTGGTTAAGTTAAGTGGATAAGTGGTTATAAGTGGGTTAACCCTAAAATAAGGAAAGTGGGTTAATATTCTTAGAAGGTAACCCCTTGAGGAAGCTACATAAAAGTATAAATAAGAGGAAAGGGTATCTCATTCAAATCATACTTGAATATCATTGAATATCTATTTTTGTGAAAGGTTATTTGGGTAGGTGTTATTGATAGAGAAAAGTGCGACAGAAAAAGTGCAGCAGGAAAACTGTGGCAGAAAAATTGTAGCAGAAAAAGTGTAGCAGAAAAAGTGTGGCAGGAAAAGTGCGGCAGGAAAACTATGAAAGAAAAAGTGGCAGGAAAAGTGCGGCAGGAAAACTGTGAAAGAAAAAGTGGCAGGAAAAGTGCGGCAAAAAAATCATAGCAGGAAAAGTGAGGCAGGAAAATTGTGGCAGAAAAACCGCAGCAGAAAAAGTGTGACAGAAAAATCGCGGCAGTGGATTCACAACAGCAAAACCACGACAACATAACGCTACAAGAAAATAAAAACGGTATAATTTTCATATGTGTAGTGTTGAATTTATGAATCCAGTTGAGGGTTTGCCTTGTAAATATGTTGGATTTCATCTTGGGAGTTTATGGATTGTTGTAGAGTTGATCTAAGGAAGATCTACTGAAGTTTAGAATTGGTTCATGTTTGAGGGCTTTTGGTTGAGGTATGTTGCTGAATTTATTGGTATAGATAGATGTTGTATAACAATGAGGTTCTAGCACATGGTTTGAGGTACATACTTGTGGTATAGTGTTTGAGTTATATTTGATCAGATCAGATTGGTTGATGAGTATACAGTGACAGGTTTCTCAGTGACATATCCCGTTTCTACATTTGAGGTATATGTGATCAGATCAGATTGGTTGATGAGTATACAGTGACAGGTTTCTCAGTGACATATTCAGTTTCTAGATTTTGGAACTTATATTTCAGGGTGGCTGGATAGGGAAAATATAGGTGGTTGTAGCCACCTTCTGGTTGTATCCGAAGAACACAGGGGGTTGTAGCCTCTTTATGGTTATAGCCAGAGAATTGGGGAGTTGGAGCGTCCTGTAGGTTGTAGCCCGATAAACTAGGGGGTTGGAGCCTCCTTCGAGTTGCGGCTAGAAAACAAAGGAAGTTCTTGCTTCAAATGAATGTAATTCTTAAAGACATATAAGAAAAATAATTATGTATTTTTCTCCCGCTTTGGGTTTCCACGTAAAACACTGGTGTACTCTGTATGTGTATGATTTCTCATCTCTTCATTGTTTATTTATTCTGCAAATATTGGATGATAATGCTACATTGATATAATACTTTCATTTTATGGTGAAAAATTATTAAATTTCTCTATTACTGATTCACCCCCCATCTTAGTAATCCAACAGTCCTTAGTCTCAGCTTCACCACACATTTTTTGGATTCAAAATCCTAGTTCGTATGCTCAAGATATCCAGGTTTGCATTTAAGCAATAAAAATCACTTCTTGCATGTGCGGAAAAGTTAAATTTTCTTGGAATCATGATCATTCATTATGGAAACATTCATGTCTTGGATCATCTCTTGGTATACATCTTTCTATACGTTTATTTCCATTACTCTTTTTCTTATCCCACACTTAGAATTTTTCTTGATTCCCCTCTCTTATACTACATCTCTGCTATTCTCCATACTTAGTTTTTATTCAGTTCACCTCACCTTACTCCTCTCTCCTCTCTTATAACCTCCCAACACTTAGTTTTATTTTTGTTTTCTTACCCCTTT
>ML784875.1:21862-78589 GCA_009831015.1 Picea engelmannii | reverse complement strand
GGAAAATCCGCCATGTAAGGTAAGGAAAAGGAATCACAGTCTATTAACAAACGCCGAGAGTTTCACCGTTCGAATCGGATTCAGTCCTTTCTTTGAGAGGGATTCGACAGTGGGGAAAAGGAATACAGATACAACCTTGAAACTCTGATAATGCATAGGTGGATTTGACTAAATTGACTCTTCATATCACACTACAATAATAAATTGATTTATGATCACTACATGAGCAGGTCAAACACGACGTGGTCAACCTGTACCACTCCTTTTTCGGAGCTGGGCATTCCAACTCCCACAATAAAAACTAGTCAAGAAAATTTTGGCAGCATAACTTTACGACTTTATACATGTCAGTCGTCATCCATTCTTCTTCTCTGCCATTTCTTTTATATATTTCTTCTTAATGACCTTTCCAATTGCACATTAAATTAGTTTTATTAAAAACTAATTTAGGAATTTTTTTTCCCCGTACACTTGTCACCCAATCCCTTAGTTGCACCAGAAATTCATTTAATTAATTAAATTAAATTTTCAATTTCCCTCACCCACCTAAAAACATTCCTAAAAACGCTCCTCGATGTCCCTTTATTCCCCCACATTCCCTTAATGACTAAGGTCTTTCTTAAAACTTAGTTGAGTTCGAAATTGGAAAGTTCTCTAGACTAGATCCCCTTCTATGTTACACATTCTTTTTGTATTTAAGTTTCCCTTTTTGGTCTAAGTTCTAAATTAGCAAGTTTTACACATAGTCAACAATTAATCTTTTAAATAATTTAATCCTCCATTAATTTTTAAATTTAATTTTTACACCCCCAATTTTCTTCATTCCCCCTTTATTACTTGCTTAATTAATTTTTAGTTCTCATGTCCCACTTAGACCTAGGCTTTAAATTCAACTAGGCTCAGCAAATATTGTTTTTAAGAGAAATTTTATAAAAAAAAATTAAATTTTACTCATGTAATAATTATCTTGAGGCTGACCAGGTCAAAATGAGATATTGTTTTCTAGGTACCTAGGTTCATTGACTCACTAGTGTTAAAACTACGACGTGCCCTTCAAGACGCACTACGTGCTCAAAGTGTGCCACTCACCTTCATTTGAGTTTCATCTATGCGACGTGCCCTTCAAGATGAACTATGTGCTCCAAGGGTGCCACTCATCTTTTGACTAATTTTGGTTGACGCCAACCCTTGGAGTCAATACTCCGTCAGGTGACCTTGTGGGAGACTAAGGGCCTCTAAGGAATAATGATTTTTTCTTATTGCGTGACTTTTAGAATCTTTGTGAGCGATTGTCACAGTATTCCCTCATGACATCGTGGATCTCTCGAACTAGGTAATCGTTAACCTACAGTTCGAGCCAGGATGAGAGTGGTAGTAGGTTGTGGCAGGGCTGATGCCACACCTCTCCCTCAATATCTCTGGTTGTTGTGCATGACCCATTTACTCCAAATGTGAGTCTGATTATCAAGATATTGTCAGCCTGCATCCATCAATGGAACATGTCAGTGATCCAAAATCAACATCATAATATACCAGTCATATGTCACATATGCAATAACAAAACTACTCAAACCATAAACAGTCCACTCGCTGAATCGATTCGGAGTCCAAGAAGGTCCATCGATGCCATCAACATCCTTAATCAGTCTAGAGTCATGCACACTCAGGAGAAACCAATCAATAGCACTTGTCGATAAAAATATAATCAAATATCATATCATCATATCCACAACATCATCATAATCCATAACTGAAACAATCAATCTTAAAAGGAACCAGAACACTTGGACACAAGTGTCCTCAAAGAATAAGTCCAATCTGGTGTGTGCAAGAGAAGGATGTTACAACATTGTACAATGACCCTCATTAATCATAGGAATTATTTTCTTAAGCTTATTAAGTTATTTATTGTTTTATCAAAAAAAATTATTTATTGTTGAGATTGTATTGATAACAATCGATGGGCAAGAAATTTCTTATGGTGGTGTCATTTTGGGCTATTTACATATGTGTTTTGGCACTATAAAGTAGAGTTAGATATATAAAACCCTAGAAACCTACATTTAACTACGATGGTATGGATATCAATGCCATGCATCATAAATTTGACCCTAATCTATGGTTTTTGTCTAGATTCCTAAAATGACAGCTTGGACTAGCATTGAGTTTTTTGTAATATTTTAGCATGTCTGAGTCCTCTTTCCTCATTCTTTTTGAAATGTGTGATGTCTTGACCTGAGACCTTTTTTACTTCTTTATTGATTTGTTATTGTATCCTTGTCCTTCTAGGGTCACGGTGGTGGTTGTTGAATAAGAGAAACCCTAGAGATTAATGTTATATCTATTGTGCCTTTGTAAAAGTTGGCCCTATTGTGCCTTTACAATTCAAATGTAAAATAGAAGGGTAAAGTGGACCGGTCGGGCCTAACCTAATTATAGGTAGTCCAACTATTATTTATAAGAGGCCAAATGCCTCATTTGGTGACAGACACAACTAGCTCTTTCATACTGTGCGAAAGTATTGGAGATGGACACGGTGACAGAGGAGTGACACAACTACAAATGAGGGGTGTCTTAGTAAAGGGTTTTGGTTATTTGGTGAAGTGCTATCTTGGTGTAGTGGTGCGCTACTATGTTCTGGTTAGGGTTTTTGGTGGATCTTCTATTTTGGTGAGATCTCCCTTGAGAGAGACATTGTACTTGTTGAAGAATCTATATTGAAGAATATTTGTTGGGTTTTCTCCCCCACGAGGGTTTCCGAGGATAAATCTTGTGTATACTGTGGATGTCTTTCTTTTAGTGATCCTTATGCATGTAGTTATTGTAATAATAGACTAAAGTTAAAGAATACAAAACACACTTAACTGCTTAAGAAGAATTTTAACATGGGATCAGAGCAGGCCTGAAAGAAGGAATTTTCATAGTTTAGAAGAGCTTTCTAGGGGAATTAAGAGCATAGGAAGAATATCCTAACCCTAGTGCACCTCTCCCTGAGTTTAGATTCTCAGTTTGATGAAGTTTTGTAAACTGCAACTGGTGTTGCAACTGTACAAAACCCTAGGAGGGGTTTTCACCTAATTTTTGAAGGGCGTTGGTCAAAGTAATACCACAAAGGAAATCACCTTAGGAGGGTGCACCTTTCCCTCAGAACATAATTCCAAAATTCACACTTTGGAAAATTAGGGTTTCCTCATAAACCCTAGTCTAAGACGTATTGGTAGCTACAGAATTGAAGCTAGAACTAGTCGCCTTGGCATAACACTCTCTGGTAAGTACAAAAACTTGCTTTGAAATTTTGTATCCTTTTATTGTATTGTTCAAGCACATATGACACCTAGTAACAAGCTATATGAGAAGCTTGAAGGTGTTGATAACTTCCGAGCATGGAAGTACAGAGTGATGCTCATTCTAGAAGAGAATGATCTAGAAGATTTTGTAAAAGAATAAGTTATAGAACCTAATGAAGATGAATCCAAATCAAAGTACCCAGAAGAACCTAGTAAAGGAGAAGAGAATCAGTGTTGATTCTAGCAAGGATCATTTGATGCCCTATGTCTCATCATTGACAACTCCCAAGCAAATTTTTTATGCCTTATCCATATTGTATGAAGGAAAGAACATCAACCGAAAGATGACCTTGAGAACACAACTCAAGAATGTGAAAATGCAAAGTTAAAAAACTATCCAATCATACTTCACAAGAGTTTCTCAAATCAAAGAAAAGCTAGAGGCCATTGGAGACACAATTGAAGAAGTCGAGTTGGTGATGACCACATTGAATGGTATCCCTAGATCTTGGGAATGATTCATTCGTGGTATATGTTCAAGAATAAGGCTATCAAGATTTAGCAGACTATGGGAGGATTGTACTCATGAAGAATCTAGATTGGCAGCAAGAGAAGAGAAACTAGACGATGAAGAAAATCAAGCCCTAGTAGCACATACTAGAAAAGGAAAGAGCAAGAAGAAATTCCACTCACATAAGAAACCTCATGGATTAAAAAATAATCACAAGTTCAAGAAGGATTTCTCAAGTTATAGATGCTTCATTTCTCATAATATGGGACACATTGCCATAAAATTTCCCAATTCCAAAGGTTAGATCAGAAAAGAAAAGTGTAGAAGACATCACGCTCATACCGTAGAAGATGATGAACATGATCATGAGAAAAGCAAAGAAAAAGACTCCAGTGAAGATTATGTTTTAATATCAACTCTTATAGGTACAATCACTCATGGAAGTGACACATGGCTTATTGATAGTGGTGATTCTAAACACATGATTAGTTATAAGGAATCTCTCTCAGATCTAGTTCAAAAAGATTCACCTCAGAAGGTGAAGCTGGGTGATTACTATCAATATCCCATTAAAGGAGTAGGAGAAGCATCCTACAAGTTAGACTCCAGAAAACCAACGAAGATGAAGGATATATTGTATGTACCTAGTTTGAAGAAGAATCTCCTTTCGATCTCAACTTTAGATGGGAAAGGATTCAAAGTTGATTTCATTGATGGTGAAGTCTTCATGTGTCCTAGAGGAAAATCAATTGATGATGTTGTTAGATTACTGAGAGGGGGGGTGAATCAGTAATAGAGCAATATAATCATTTTTAACCATATAATGAAACTGTTATATCAATATAGCATTATCATCCAATATTTGCAGAGTAAATAAACAATGAACAAATGAACAATCATACACATACACAATACACTAGTGTTTTTACGTGGAAACCCAAAGTGGGAGAAAACCATAGAATGATTTTTCTTATATGTCTTGGAGAATTACATTCATTAGAAGCACCAAATTCCTTTGTTTTCTAGTTGCAACTAGAAGGAGGCTCCAACCCCCTAGTTTCTTAGGCTACAACCTGAGGGAAGCTCCAACTCTCCAATTCTTTGGCTACAACCGGAAGGAGGCTAAAACCCCCTATGTTCTCCAGCTACAACCACCTGTCCTTGTCCCGTCCAACTTCCTTGACGTATAAGTAGAATGATGGAACCACTCTCACACTATCACTGTGAGATATACTATTGTAAACCTGTACCAATCAACCTGCACCAAACAACCTGTACCAATAACATGAACCATGCATCAACCATGCATCAACCTGTACCTCAACCTGTAATCAACCTGTACCATAAACAAGTGCATCAACCATGTACCAAGTATGTATCAATCATGTATCAACTACTCATCAATATGTACCAACATCATCAACTATACACCTTATGTATGTGCCAACACATCAACTACTTGTCTCAACCATGTACCCAACATGTACCTCAACCAAAATCTCTCATCAATTTCATCATCCAAATCTGATTTGTAACTCTATAATGTACCTGGTGTATATGATCACATACCTGCAAACCTTCCTTAACTTTAACAAGGGACTAGCATTTTCATCAAACTTTACTTTAGTCTCACGTGACTAGTTTTGTATCAGTCAACAACCCTAACTTGAAGTAATCATAACTATGTACTTGTAATGAATAAAGATTTGAAAATAGTACAAAATGTTCTTTAGTGTGTTTTATGCATACCTTGTTGAATTCTAGCTTATTCTAGAGAGAAAACTTGTAGAGTGTGTGCTACACATAATATTTGTTGTATGGATCTAAAATTTTTACACATAATACTACAGAATGTACTATAACCAACACATTTGGTCTTACTTAATTTGCATCTTTTATGAATAATTTATGGCATTTTTACCCGAAACACCTGTTTTAGACTAGTTTCAGGACTAGCCACAAACCCTGTTTTCCATGGAGTGTAACTCCAAAATACAACGAACCACAAGATGAAATTCATACCACAAATACTTGGATATGTTTCCTCAATGGCCTCCTAATTTCACAGTTCGAATCATTCTAGAAAAAAAAGTTATTGCGAAAATGGTGAGATGACCTATAAATAACATACCTAATTAGAAAGCATCATCAAAATAATTTATCCTTCTTTGAATTTCGGCCTTCTTTACTTCACCTTCCCTCTAAAATTCATCTTAGATATCCTTTGGTTACCTCGGTCACCTGTAGATATTTAATATGCTCAAGTGTGATTGAAATGAGAGAGCCTTGCCTCTTATTTATACTCTCAAAGTAGCTTCCTTAGAAGCATCTTCTAGGCCACTTTGTCCACATAGTCACCTATGTCCAACTTTTCCCAATTTGACACTTGTCCATGTATCCAATAGCCACTTGACCACTTAACCCATTTTCCTCATTTTAGGGTTAACCTTGTTATAACCACTTTCCATAATTATAAAGTTCTCCATTTACTTTTTTATTTAAATAATCCTCTTTGATTTTGTCACTTCACTTTATTATTTAAATAATCCACTTTGACTTTGTTACTTCACTTTATTATTTAAATAATCCTCTTTGACTTTTTCACTTCACTTTATTATTTAAATAATTTCTTCTTTGCAAGCACTTTGACTTCTTTGACCTTTTGGGGCTTCAAGTCAATCATATAAGGGTCCTTCAACTTCATAATGCCATAACTCTCAAACCGTGAGGAGTTATGTGACGTTCCACGTACCACCGGAAACGGAATGACATGTAATATCCATATAGAATAGTCTTACCTAAAAATATATCAAAACTCATACCATTATACATCAAACAAACTTGGGTCCATTACCCAAACCTTTGTGCTACCGGAATTTGCTACCAGACTTTCTTCAAGGGTTGACATCAATGACAACCAACCCAATTGATCAACAATATCCCCCTTTGGCATTGATAGAAACACTCTGATGCAATACTGAAATCATATCACTCATGTTCCCCCCGGAACCATGTTTGCATCTCTATGACCAATGCTCCCCTGGAACCATGCCTCTGTCCTCTGCATATGATAAACCTCTCACCCTCTGTCATTAATGGAAAATGTATCTTTTTATTTGGGGCTACTCCCCCTAACTGAATCGTCTGATCTCCCAACCTGAATTGTCCTCTTTATGGTGCTTCCTCATGTACCTCTAAGACATATAATATAAGCATTCAAAAGCATTCATTTTGGAGTAGAAATAACTCTGAGTCTCTGGCGAAGATACTCAAAGGCTTCTCGTGGAAGTTATTTTGTAAACATGTCTTCCACTTGTTCTTTTGTGTCCACATATTCAACTCTAATGTTATTTTCTGCAACTTGTTCCTGTAGAAAGTGATACTTGATTGAAATGTGCTTCGTCTTGGAGTGCATCACTGGGTTCTTTGAGATATTGATGGCACTTATATTATCACAATATATTGTAATGGGCTCATCATACTCAACTTGTATATCTGTCAGAGTTTGTTTCATCCATAGAACCTGTGTACAACATGTTGTTGCTTCAATATACTCTGCCTCGGTTGTAGATAAAGATATTGATGATTGTTTATTTCTTATCTATGATACTAAACACTCACCCAAGTAGAACGCTTCTCCATTGGTGCTTCATCGGTCATCAATGCAACCTGTCCAATCTGCATCTATGTAGGCAATAAGTGATAGATCATTTCCTTTTAGATACCATAATCCAAACTCTTTTGTTCCTTTGAGATATCTAAAAATCATCTTTACTGCTAATACATGTGATTCCTTTGGTGTTGCTTGAAATCGTGCCACATGTCCAAGTACTTGCATTACATCTGGTTTGGATGATGTCACATATAGTAGGCTACCAATCATTGACCTGTATTTCCTCTGATCTGTAGACTTTGAATCATCATCTTTGTTCAACTTGCAACCGGTTTGCATGGGAGTGATAATTGGTTTTCAACATTCCATTCCGAACCTCTTTACCATTTCTTTGATATACTTGGTTTGAGAAATAAAAATTCCTTGGTTGCTTTGACGTATCTAAAGACCCAAAAAGAGGGATAGTTATCCATGTAATGACATTTCAAATTCATTATGCATGTCCTTTGGAAATGTTTGGCTTAACCTGTCATCAATATTTCCAAAAATAATATCATCAACATAAACTTCAATTAATAAAATACTATCTTGAGTTAACTTGATGTAGAGGTTGTTGTCTGCACTTCATTTTCTCAACCCTGCCTGTTGTAGATATTTATCCAGTCTAGAGTACCATTCTCTAGAAGCTTGTTTTAGACCACACAAGGCCTTCTTTAATTTACACATATAATCTATGTTCTCTGCCAATTGAAATCCTTCTGGTTGTTCAATGTAGACTTCTTCTTCAAGTTCCCCATTCAGAAAAGATGATTTTACGTCCATATGATACACTTTAATATTTTTGTAGCATGCATAAGATAAAAGAAATCAGATTGCTTCCATTCTAGCAAATGGGGAAAATGTCTCTTCAAAGTCAATTCCTTCCACATGTTGATATCCTTTACATAACAATCTAGCTTTGTTTCTTGTAACCTGTAAATCTTCAGTCAATTTATTCCTGTATACCCACTTTGTGCCGATCACATTCTTATCCTTTGGTCTTGGAACCAATTCTTAAGTGTCATTTTTCTCTATTTGATCCAATTCTTCATCCATGGCCTTATACCAAAATTCATTCTTGTTGGCCTCTTCAAAACATGTTGGCTCAATCGTAGATGAGAGTGCTAGGTGTGTTTGTTCTAGTGAACATATTCTTCTTCTAGTCTCAACTCCTGCATATTTGTTTCCGATAATACGACCTGAAGGATGATTCTTTTGTACTCGTCTACTAGGTGTCTTTGGAGGCACCTGCTAAATTTTCTCTTCTGATTCTGTCAAATCCTTTTCTTATTCTCCTTTTACTTCTTTTTTATCTTCTACTTCTTCTTCTTAAAGTTGTTCCACTAATTCATTTTCTTCTTCCTTTAATTCTTGTCTACCTGTTTCATCAATTGTTACGTTGATGCTTTCCAAAACTTTTTTCAATTTCAGGTTGTAACAATTTTATTATTTCCTTGTACTTGAGTAACCAACAAGTACTCCTTTGTCCACACGAGAGTCAAACTTTCCCATTCTTCCATATTCTCTTTTGATGTAGCATTTGCTTCCAAAAACTCCGAAGTGCTTCACATTTGTTGGTCTTCCTTTCCATAGCTCGTAAGGATTTTTGTCAGTGTTTTTTATGATCATTACTCTATTTTGAATGTGAACTATTGTATGCACTACCTATTTCCAAAAGATATCTGTCAATTTGGAATCCATTAGCATTGTTTGATCCATTTCTTGTATTGTCCTATTCTTTCTTTAAACACCTCCATTCTGTTGAGGTGTCCTAGCAATGGAGAATTTCCTTTCTATTCCATGCATGTTGTAGTAGTCCATAAATTCCTTTGAAGTGAATTCTCCTCCATTATCAGATCTCAAGCATTTGATTTTTGAATCCATTTGATTTTCAACCATTTCCTTGTAGACCTTGAAGTTTTCAAAAGCTTCTAACTTATTCGTGAGAAACAAAAATGAAGTCATTCTTGTATAATCATCAACTAATAACATAAAGTATTTCTCACCTTTTAAACCATTTGTTTTAGTTGTTCCAACTATATCAGTATGCACAATTTCTAGTGGTCTTTTCGTTGAATATTATTTTTATTTAAGCCTGGTATTTGTTTTCTTTCCTTGTTGACAATGCTTGCATAAAGTGTTGGTTGGTTTTGTGATCTGAGACATTTCTCTAACTGCTTCCCTTTTGTTGACGTTGACAAGGTTATCAAAATGTATGTGACCCATTCTTTTGTTCCATATCCAACTTTCAGCTTCCTTTCCTAGGAAACACTTTTTGTTTCCAATTTCACTTAATACATATATGTTGTTTGAAGTTCTCACAGCTGTTGCAATCAATTTTCATGAGCCTTATTTTCTTGTCTCGTACTTTTGTGAATCGAAAGTAACTTTATGACCTTGGTCACACATTTGACTCACACTTAGAAGATTATGTTTCATATCTCTACTAGTAGAACATTTTCTGCCTTGGTATTCTTGTTCCCAATTCTGACTGTGCCTTTTCCAATGATTTTAACTAAATCATCATTTCCAAAGGAGATTGATCCATCTCTTTCTTTTATTAATGTAAGAAACATGTCTCTATCACTTGTCATGTGTTTTGAATAGCCACTGTCAACATACCAACCATGTTTCTTCTCCTTAGCTTGTAGAGCGAGTGTGCATTCTTCATTGCTCTATTGATTTTGCTTTCTTATCCATGTCCTTTTCTGAGGTTCCTGTTTGTGAATGTTGTTGTTTTTTTGTGGTTTTGTAAGAGGGAATTCCATTATGCAATCTTTGGCCATGTATCCAAATTTTTTACATTTGTAGCATTCCACTTGAGTGCTCAAATATTCAAACTGGTTGTAACTTCTTCTCTGTGTTTCACTAGGCCTTCTTGGATAACCCTTTTGTGTATGACTTTCAAAGTTGTTTATGTTCCTGTTGTTAGATCTGCAATTCACAGCTTTATGTCCAAAATTATTACATGCATAACATAAACCAAAAAAGATAGTTTGATACCTGAGAGTTGAATATATTCTTAAAGGAGGTACTCTTATGAATCCTTCTTCTTCCTGAGGCCTATCTGTTTATGTCCATCATTGATTTTGAAATCTGAATCTTCTCGATGGAGGAGTGTCCCTATAATTTTCTTTGTAGACCTTCCTATCCCCTTTGATTGTTTTTGCATAGCTTTTTGGATATGTTTTTTTTTTTTTTTCTTTCTGTTGTTTTGGAGCTTGATCCCTTTTCTGTCTGATTTTATCCAAGCTCAGACTTGTCATGATGAGGTTTTTGATTGTTGATAATGTCATTCAAAACTTTTGAGTTGTTCTGCATATTTTTCTTTTAAAGATCCTTTCTTAATGTGACAATTTCTACTTCCAAATTTCCAATGATCATGTCACTTCCTTCTAGTTGTTCTTTGAGTGCTTCTTCAATTCTTTTATCTTCTTCAATTTGAACCTTCAAATTTGTGATCATTTATTCTAGTTCCTGAGTGTCTTCTTTCTTGTCTAGTTCCGCTTGTAGTTTCTTGTTTTTCTTCTTTTCTCTTCTAATAAGTTCTATGGCACACACCAATTCTTCTTGGTAGTCAACTTCTGCCTCTTAATATTCTTCTTCGGCCTCTTCATATTTTTCTTCAGAGTCTTCTTTATCATAGTCTTCTACTGCCATGAATAAAACTCTTTCTGTCTCACTGTCACTGACTTCATCTTAATGTGATGATGAGATGTCTTCTTTGGTGCATAAGCTTTTCTTGAAAACTTTCTTTGTGGTTCTTTTGTCTTTATATGTTTGTTTGTTATTTGAGTAACCTTCATCATTTCTCTTTTTCTTATGAGGAAATTTGTTAGAAAAATGACCAATACCATCAAAATTAAAACAAATCAAAGGAATTTTACCTCTATACCTACCATTGGTTCCCTTGTTCAATATTCTAACAAAGTTGATTGCTTTTTCATCATCTTCTGAGACGTTACTGTTGCTACTATGTTATTTTTCTTTTTTCTTTCCCTTTTTCTTTGACCTTTTGGATGCTTTGAAGGTTGCTTCTTTTATATCTGGATTTTCCTATTCAGTTCTCATTTCATATGCTGTGAATATTCCATGTAGTTCGTCTATGCTTATTGAGTTTAGATCTTCTCTTTCTTCTAATGTTGATATCTTAGGGTCAAATCTTATAGGAAGAGATCTTAGTAACTTGTGAACAATTACAGATTCTTTGATTTCTTCTCCCAATCCCAAGATTGCATTTATTGTTTCATCGACTTGTAAAAACAAAGTTGCAATGTTCTCATCTTCCTTCATCTTTTGTTGTTCGAACTGACCTCTCTAAGTTTGAATCTTTGTTGCTTTGAATTTTGAATCTCCTTCATAAATATTTCGAAGTTTGTCCCAAATATCTTTAGCAGATTTACAATGTGCAACTTTGGTGAATACCTATTCTCCAAGACCATTCAGAAGTGCATTTGCGGCTTTGGAATTATTCTGACCAAGTTTCATTGTTTTTTCATTTTTCGATGGAACTATTGGTTCTGTGTATCCATCTACAATTTATTTCCAAATTTCAAATCCTTGTTCCTATATATATGTCTTCATCATTTTGCTCCAAAATGCATACTTTTTCCCATCAAACTGTGTTATTCCATTTTTATACATGTTGTTGCTCTCCATGATCTACCTTTCATTGGTTAAACTTATTTATGAAGGTACCTTCTTGGATACCAATTGTTGGATTACTGAGAGGGGGGGGGGGTGAATTATTAATAGAGCAATCTAATCATTTTTAACCATATAATGCAAATGTTATATCAATGTAGCATTATCATCCAATATTTGCAGAGTAAATAAACAATGAACAAATGAAAAATCATACACATACACAGTACACCAGTGTTTTTACATGGAAACCCAAAGCGGGAGAAAACCACAGAATGATTTTTCTTATATGTCTTGAAGAATTACTTTCATTGGAAGCACCAAATTCCTTTGTTTTCCAGCTGCAACTAGAGGGAGGCTCCAACCCCCTAGTTTCTCAGGCTACAACCTAAGGGAAGCTCCAACTCCCCAATTCTCTAGCTACAACCAGAAGGAGGCTACAACCCCCTATGTTCTCCAGCTACAACCAAAACGTGGCTACAACCACCTATCCTTTCCCCGTCTAATCACCCTGATGTGTAAATAGAATGATGGAACCACTATCACACTATCACTATGAGATATATTGTTTTAAGCCTGTACCAATCAACCTGCACCAAACAACCTGTACCAATAACCTGAACCATGCATCAACCATGCATCAACATGTACCTCAACATGTAATCAACCTACACCATAAACAAGTGAATCAACCATGTACCAAGTATGTATCAATCATGTATCAAATACTCATCAACTATGACTCATCAATATGTACCAACATCATCAACTATACATCTCATGTATGTGCCAACTCATCAACTACTTGTCTCAACCATGTACCTCAACCAAAATCTCTATCAATTTCATCATCCAGATCTGATTTGTAACTCTTTAATAGACCTGGTGTATATGATCACATACCTGCAAACCTTCCTTTACTTTAACAACAAGAGACTAGCATTTTCATCAAACTTTACTTTAGTCTCACATAACTAGTTTTGGATTAGTCAACAATCCTAACTTGAAATAATCATAACTATGTACCTGTAATGAATAAAGATCTGAAAATATTACACAATGTTCTTCAGTGTTTTTTATGGAACCTCTCAAAAAAGGAGTTATAGCAAAAATGGCATACCTTGTTGAATTCTGGATTATTCTAGAGAACGAACTTGTAGAGTGTGCGCTACACAAAATATTTGTTGTATGGATCTGAAAATAGTACAAAGAATACTACAGACTGTACTTGAATCAAAAAAATTGGTCTTACTGAATTTGGATATGTTATGAAGAAGTATGACGTTTTTACCCGAAACACTTGTTTTAGACTAGTTTCAGGACTAGACACAAACCCTATTTTCCACGAAGTGTAACTCCAAAAATACAATGACCCACAAGCTTAAATTTGTACCACAACTACTTGGATATGTTTCCTCAATGGCCTCCTAATTTCACAGTCTGAATCATTCCAGAGAAAAAAGTTATTGCGAAAATGGTGAGATGACCTGAAAATAACATACCTTAGAAAGCATCATCAAAAGAATTTATCCTCCCTTGAATTTCATCCTTCTTTACTTCACCTTCCCTCTAAAATTCGGCTTAGATATCCTTTGGTTACCTCAGTCACCTGTAGATTATTCAATATGCTCAAGTGTGATTGAAATGATAGAGCCTTGCCTCTTATTTATACTCTCCAAGTAGCTTCCTTAGAAGCATCTTCTAGGCCACTTTGTCCACATAGTCACCTATGTCCAACTTTTCCCAATTTTCCACTTGTCCATGTATCCAATAGCCACTTGAACACTTGATCCATTTTCCTCAGTTTAGGGTTAACCTTCTTATAACCACTTTTCATAATTATAAAGTTCTCCATTTACTTTATTATTTAAATAATCCTCTTTGATTTTGTCACTTCACTTTATTATTTAAATAATTATCTTTAACTTTGTCACTTCACTTTATTATTTAAATAATCCTATTTGACTTTGTCACTTCACTTTATTATTTAAATAATCCTCTTTGACTTTGTCACTTCACTTTAGTATTTAAATAATTTCTTCTTTGCAAGAAATTTGATTTCTTTGACCTTTTGGGGCTTCAAGCCAATCATATGAGGGTCCTTCAACTTCGTAAGGCCATAAATCTCAAACCGTGAGGAGTTATGTGACGTTTCAAATACCACCGGAAATAGCATGACTTGCACAATCCATCTAGAATAGTATTACCTAAAAATATATCAAAATTAATACCATTGTACGTCAAACAAACATGGGTCCATTACCCATAACTTTGTGCTACCAGAATTTGTTATCGGACTTTCTTCAAGGGTTGACATCAATGACAACCAACCCAATTAATCAACAGATGTCGTAGTGATTGGGGTACAAGAAGAAGGCTTATACAATTTAAAAAGACATTTTGTTTCAACATTAGTATACATTACAGTTACTACAAGTGAACTATGGCATAGGAGGTTTGCTCATATATGTTACAAAGCCCTACCAATCGTGATACAGATGGTGACATGTTTGCCAGAAATCCAAGTGGACCATGAAGGCGTATGTAAGGGATGTGTAGAAGGAAATAATGTGAAGAAACCATTTCCAAGCAGTGATAACAAAGCTAAGGGAATGTTAGACATTATACATTCATATGTGTGTGGACCGATGTCAGCCGCTTCACTTAGCAGGTATGTATACTATGTTTCATTTATTGATGATTTCTCACGTAAAACTTGGATTTACTTTTTGAAGGCGAAAAATGAAGTGTTCAACACGTTCAAAGAGTTCAAGGCACTTGTTGAAAATTTGTCTCAAAAGAAAATAAAGATTTTGAGATTAGATAATGGAGTGAATTCACTTCAGATGAATTCAAGACATTCTATAAGGAAGTTGGGATTAAGAGGGATCTCTCTACTCCCTAAAATCCTTAACAGAATGGTGTGGCAGAAAGAAAGAATCATGCACTCATGGAAGCAATGAATTCCATGATTCATGATCAAGATTTATCGATGCATATGTGGGAAGAAGCAACTATAAATGATGTATATGTGCAGAACAAAAGTCCCCACAGAGTCCTTGGGAACAAGACACCAGTAGAGATGCTTACAGGTGAAAATCCAGAGGTCAACCACTTGAGGATATTTGGATGTCTAGTATATGTGCATGTCCCCAAGAACAAGAGATCGAAGTTGGACTCTTTAGGAAAGAAGGATATATTTGTTGGATACAATGAGAAATCGAAGGCAGACTGACTCCCGAGTTTATTACATCCCTGGTCACCGACAGATTGAGACTAGCAGAGATGTCACCTTCGATGAGGATGCAACTTTCAGTAAATCAAGACAACGCCATTCATATGAGGTTCACGATGAGGAGCCTAAAGCTCCCAGAGTCACAGATACAGATGCAGGTGATGATGTTTTATTAGAAGATCATGAAATGGAAGAACCATAGATACCTATAAATTCATCCCGAGAGATGAATACCAAGAAGAGAAGACCAGGTTGGGCTCGAGAAATCATTCAAGATGCATAGAAGTATGGTGCTTCAGATGGATCCTTAAGAGAAAGCAAGAGGCCATGACCTTACTCTAGCTATGTGATATTGCTAAGTGACATCATTGATTTTGAGCCTACCAATTATGAAGAGGTTGCGAAGAAGAAAGAATGGAAGGATGCCATGGTTGAGAGTACCAATCCATTGTAAAGAATGATGTTTGTGATGTGGTTCCAAGACCGAAAGAGAAGACAGTTGTAAGTTCCAAGATTATTTACAAGACAAAACATTCAATATATGGAAGTATCAAGAAGTACAAGGCAATATTCATGGCATGTGGTTTCTCCCAGAAAGAAGGAATATATTATGAGGAGACGTTTTCTCCAGTGGCTAGATACACTTTGATTAGAGATATACTTGCATTAGTTGTAGTAAAGAATTGGAAGGTACACCAGATGGACGTGAAGAAAACCTTTCTAAATGGTGTAATAGAAGAGGAAGTGTATGTGGATCAGCCACAAGGTTTTGAGACACATGACAGTCAGATACATGTGTGCATATTGAAGAAAGCCTTGTATGGGTGAAAGCAAGCAACCAGAGCATGGTATAGTAGAATTGACAACTTCTTGATGAGCTTGGGATTTACCAAGAGTAAGGAAGATTCCAACCTATACTTCAAGGTTGTGGATGGTGGAACAGTGATACTAATGTTGTATGTAGATGACTTTTTTATAACAGTAGAAGAGAAGTTCATCACTGATAGTAAGAGGAATCTTGCTGCAGAGTTGGAGATGAAAGACTTAGGCATGATTTGTTACTTTGTGTTATGAGGAAAATCTCTCTATGTCTAGGGATAAACCATAGCAGACGTAAATGACTGCAGAAATCAACTCTAGTATCAAGTATGATATATAAAAAAATATGCTAGCAAGACAAGATAAAAGTCCTACCTTGTCTAGACGTTCAATGAAGTCCACCATTGAGCACTTGAACCAAAGAAATATATCTGCAACTAGTCCTCATCAACCGAGAAACGCAAGCATATGGTGATAATATATAATGTTATCACATTCAATACAATAATCCATCAATATTCATAACAAATACGCCCATGGAATAACAATTCAAATATTCGCAAGATATCAATTGGACGAGAAAAAAATATTTCTATTAAGATGCAATCAACAAAAGTGAATGAGTTACAAACTTCTGTGTCGGCATGGTTCGTGAATGAGAAACTAAGTTCCTTCCAGATGGGCCTCCACCACTTCAATCCTCCACCAAAGGCAAGCTCATATAAGAGAGACAATGAGGTTCTCAATCAATAAGGGAAGATCTTGGGGGATGAACAATGTTTTCAGACTTAAAGGACAAAGGGATGCAAACTCAATGTGAAGTGAAAAATTTCTCCAGAGTAAATTTGCTCTCAAATTTGAATTACTCTCCTCTTTTCCATAGATCATATTTGGGCCATTTGTAGCCTTCAAGTGTAATTGAAGGGCTGAGTCAGAACATTTCCAGTATATGGAAGGCCAATATCATAGATCTTGCGACGTGACATGGAAACCTAACACCATATTTTTTTGGTCACAAATCCCGATGTACGTAGGATGTAGTGGTGCAACCTGCGTATACACATGTTGTAATATAGGCAGGGCGCATATATGTGGAAAAATCATGTTTTTAGCTCTGATATTTTCAAAAAGGGACTTCAAGTCTGCATAGGGAAATGGAAAATGACCCTATGTGCAAGTCTGCATAGGGTGAGGAAAATATTTCTATAACAGATGCCCCCTAGTGTGTGAGGTCAGAGGAGTATCTGTGATGGCCAAAATACATTATAAGACCTTGAAGTGGAGTAATTGGGACCCAGCTGGAAGAACTAGTTGCTTATTACAATCTGTACTGAATTTGCATACATGGATGCCAATTTGAATTACATTGCAGATCCATGTGAAAATATACCAAACAACTATCCATGGCCATTAATAGGAAATACAAAGGTGGATACATGCCAAAGGTTGTCATAGTCACGAACAAGGCCCAGTAAAACTAATATCAAAATCAATCTGAAGATATCTAGATACAATGGAGTACAATATGATCTCCCATGATCACTGAAGTCACATCAGTACTAGTCCAATGATAGGTAGCAACAACTCAGGAAAGTTGTGGCTATAAACTGATGTCTTCAAGTCTTCTACACAATCTGCCAAAGGTGCAATTCTACATCGTGTGAATAAAGGAGTTGAGGTCGAACACAATGAGACTTTGTTTGATTACCGGTCATTGAGGTATACTGTTAACAAATGAGAGACAACCTATCGATGATGAAAGTAGGTATAAAGGCACCGAGTACATTCTTAAAAGTGTGAATAAAGAAGTCGGGGTCGAACACTTGAAGAATCCATTGATCAAGAGACATTGATTTATTCCCAACTGTCGATGGCAAGAGAACCTGCCACTAATGACTGCAATCCTCTAGGTACTCATAGGACTCTAGGTCTCGTCTCCAGAATAGATGAGCTGAAGTTGATGGAAGGAGACCCGCTGAAAGGAGAGAATTAAGGAATATCTTATCATTCAGCATGAGGTACAAAACATGAGCTTTATGATTTGGAGGAAATCGGACGAAGAACATGTTCACGAACCAATCGATCCTGTGCATCTTTCGTGTGTGCCAAGTGCAAGCAATACACGAAAAAGACCCTCTGAATAGAATCCAATGAGGAAAATTGCTGACAAAGGTGAGGAAACCACCAATAAGGCTAATGGAATCCAAGACACTACACAAATCCCAATGCGTGAATAGATTTCTTTCTGTCGAACACAAGGAAAACCACCTAGTCAATGACCACTGATGAAATGTCAACTGTTGGGTTCAAGGTTACCTACCAATGAGGAAAGTAGGATCAGGGTGCACAATAGGATTGCAACTTCATGTGATTCTGAGACAAATTGAGGGTATGACTGTCATGCAAAGTCAATATTTCTGAGGAATGGCTGACACAAGTTGATAGACATCCTTTGAACAAGAGAATGAGACATATGGAAGACTTTGGAATCATAGACTCAATGATGAAACTTTGAGATGCAAGAGGCATCACTCAAACTCTCCATATGGACTGGAAGAGTAACCATTCGAAGGAGTAAACTCTATGTAATGATCTCAACTTCCCAAGGTCATGCTAAACCCAAAATTATGATGACAAGTGGACTCAAAAATTGTGTGCTCTGTTCAAAGTCGGAACGACTGCTGCCAATATAATATAATACTCTCTTCCCGCTCATTTGTGTTTTTTCATGGTCAAATGAATGATATTATACAGAGGAGGAAACGAGTGTCACAAGTAAGAAAAACTAATTCCAACAGTGGAGCATACCTATGCTCAATGCAAGGAGGTTCATGCGGGAGATGGACACTCCAGGGAATGTTCACTCCTGGGTATAGGGTGTCAAGATGCAAAGGATATAAACAAGGCTCTACTTGGTTGAGGATGAAAAAATACTGAGGTAAACAATTTATAATGCAAAGTGAGAACCGACAATAGGCTCAATACTGCAAGCAAGGGCATGAGATGCAATCACAACTTAACACAAAAAAAAATGTCTTTTTTCATAATATTAGTCTACTTGGTTTGAAAAAGGGATAAACTTGCATCAAATAGATGTCCTTTCCAATCCAATTTACGAGTGTTACAGAGACAAGTTCACTCGACAATATTTTCTCTTTTTGAAAACAAGTCGGAAAAGAACTTAAATCAAACTTGTTTGGGAGTCCTATAGTTATAGGTCAGGATGTTTATGAGTGAGAAATGAGGTTCAACATAAAGTCATGTATTATCTATAAGGGACTCCTAGTCCTATGGAAAAAATCTCTGCATGGGCACCAAATAAAGAATAGGATCTAACTAGGGTACCCATGTTTGGTAAGTCTCTACCATTCGATAATGACACTTCTAGTAGCATATATAAAGTTATGTGTCACTATAAAATGGGTTCGCACCTAAGGCATATGAGTGACAGTCATAGGACGATGCAAGTGTGCATGATGGAATGGATACCTATCCTATATGTTGGGTAGTGAAAATACCAGTCCAAACGTATGAACAGGTGACATAACACTGAAAACCACAAGAATCCATGGACAAAACTACAAAAACCAACTCAATCCACTATCGTATTAGTCCATTAGGCAAAAATATTATTCGAAACTATGCAAAGTGGGTAAAAGTTTTCTATAAATAGTAAAAAAAAACAAATTTACCATACCATTTGTATTTTTTACCCAAATAGTGGATTTTGGACCAAATTACCTCTAAAATTCAACTGGTTACTAGGGGAGCTATGAGTGACAGAATCGATGACCATCTGGACCAGGTAATTCCTCTTCCCCTCCTCTTTCTTTTCAGTGATTATATTTTGTATTTAGGTTCTAATTTTTAAGTTATTTAAGGCACAAATTAGAAGTTTAGGTGTGTGCGGGCTACTATTCATCGGGTCACGTATACACATGATTATACATGGATGTCTAAAAGACGTCTTGCATATATTGAACCCTATACACAACTGTGAACACTACAACTCGTGTATATGTTCGTAAACATTGTTTTTTAGTGATTGCTAACTCAAAAAATTATTTTTCTCTTGCAGGATGGTGCTAGAGTGGAGGGAAAGGGAACATGAGGAGGTAGATGTTGTTGTGGAAAGAGATCCAGGGTCCCAAATGGCCTTGAAAAGATGCAAGTTGCATAATTTTTGGGCTCTCAAAGGGATGAGGGCCCAAGTGAGATTTCTACAGTTGCTCATGGATTACTGGGATCTAGATAGTGAGAGATTCAACTTTGATGGGAAACCATTAAGGATTGAAGTCGAGGACATTTATTTCTTGACAAGGTTGTCGCATCGGGGTGAGGTGGTAAACCTCAAAGCCCAGAGAGTTGGGAGCAGTATGAAAATAGAGTAATACATAGACACTCATTGCATTACAGGGACCGAGAAGGTCGAGAGTCAAATCCCCATCCGAGCGATAAACAATCTAGGCCTCAAGATTGTTGTCCTCATTTTGACATAGATCAAAGGATCGACTTTGTTGCACTAGGCATTGAGGCCACTTATGTTCTGATTCATAGAATGCTTGAGACCCACAGTGTATGATTGGTGCACCTCAATACTGGCTAAAATGAAGAGCCAATTGACATAATGCGAATCGGGTAGTAAGAGGAACTTCAGGTTTGCTTCTATTTTGTGTATCTTTTTCCTCGAGTGGGTTCCAGGTTTGGGACCTAGAGTTGAGATCATTTCACATGGACCTCGTGATCCATCCATGGCATGGTGGACCGAGGTGATGAGACGACAGGGGGGATGTGGGGTGCCTACACCCTACAACGATTACTTCTTCTACTGGTGGAGACGACAAGTCATAGCTCTAGATGAATACCCTTACGCAGGGATCGACTTCATAGGGGACCCTGACATGCCATTACTAGTAGGGACCGCCTATGGGGGCATAGGTATGTCAAATTTTTTTAAATATTTCATATTTTTGCATTTTTGTATAGGAAAACAAAAATATTTTTGGATGATGTTTAAGTACTAAATAGACATGTATGTGATGCAGACATAGGTCCACAATGGATGGATATAATTCCACGACATCATCGGAGGCACCGGGGAGATGAGGTAGTGGGAGGAGAAGCAGAGAGAGTCCTTCAAAACGTGCAGGGAAACTTGTATCGTTTGACACAAAGGATTTCGATGGTTCAGGTGGAGGATATGTCAGAGGCTATGCAACGACAGGTGGTAGGCATGCCCCAATATTGGGTGTGACTCTTTTGGCATCTCACAAACGCCAGAATTTTCTATCATGACACTCATTTGGTGCCACAAGCGTAGATGTAATGACTTTTGTATGATCGATTGTATATGTGTATTGAGGGTGTTAGCCCCAATTTTGTACTATAAACATCATATTTTCTTTAAAATATAAAAAAAAACATGGTTCTTCAGCTTTACTTGTGTTACGATGTGTACATTGATGAGAATGTTTTCTTTGCTTCAGTTATGTGAAAATTCCAATCTAAAACAAAATTAGCATATGCATCGGATACATAATTAGAACTCCTAGGTATGTGATGATAAGTAATAAAATAAAACTATCGTTCCAAAATACATACTCATAGGAATCATCGGAGTAACGTAGGGTCACACACACAGTAACTTTTGTTCAACTAGGAATCCAGGCAAACCTTCAAAGCGTGAATACCATGCAAAATGGCATCGCGCAAAAGTTCTATAACGACGCTATATTCGACCACATTATTCGTGGATGTCCCTAGGCATACGCCACCTGAAGACACCAGTAGACCCTCGAGTGAGTAAATGACCCAAGCGATAGAAGCCAAGTTTTGTGTATGACGATTGGCTCCATTTGCGAATCCTAAGTAGACCGAAGACTCCGTTGACATATGCCAACCAAGGGAAAAATCGATAAGCAAGATGAAGACAAAAAGTAAAGGGAAAATATATATACACTAAATTAAATTAGTTTACAAAGAGTTACGCCAACGCTTGGGGTTCAAGCGTAATATATTTTCAATTAGAGCCCATTCCCAGGCTCATCCAACATGTTCCCTTCGTAATATTCTAATTCATAAGATCCTTTTTCTAAGACATGTTGCACAATATAGGGACCGTGCAGCCACATGGGTTTGAAATTTCCTGCCCTCGGTAGTTATTTGGCTTGATCATATAGAAGGACCAAGTCACCCTCCACGTATGACCAAGGACAGATAGACTTATCGTATTGGAACTTGAAACATCTTTTACTCACTTCGATAGTCGTAGAGGCATCTCGACATTTCTCATCAAGATTATCTAGGTGCATGGGGCATTGTTCGAGATCGTAAGTGCTAGGTAGGAGCACAAATTCCAATCTAAGAGAAGGGATTTCACATTAAATAGGTAAGATTGACTCCACACTGTGTACTAACTGGAAAGGAGAAAAATTGGTCGCAGTCTTGACTGAGGTTCGATATGCCCAAAGTGCGGGATATAGCATGATATTCCAATCATATTTTCTCTAGCTGACAGTTTTATGCAAAATGTTCTTGAGAGACTTGTTCATGGCCTCTACTTGTACATTTTCCTAGGGGTATTAAGGGGAAGAATGACCATACTTAAACCCCAATTTAGATTTTATTTCTTCCATCACTTCATTCTAAAAGTCACTGCCATGATCAGTGACAATATCACTCATGATTCCAAACCTGGCTATAATTTGATTGAATACGAAGAAGGCGATCATCTTCCCGTCAGATTTAATTGTACGCATGGCCTCAACCCACTTAGTAAATTAATCTACAGCCACGATAATCCATTTATTCCCCCTAGCCGAAGTTGGGTTGCAATCCAAAAAGTCCAACCCCCACTTGGTGAAGGGACCAACAGTAATGACTGGATGAAGAAGGGATGGATGCGAGTGCATTTTCCGAGTGAACACCTGGCAAGGGTGACACTTCTTAACCACTTCAACACAATCTTTAAAGATAGACAACCAAAAATAACCGACTCGCAAATTTTCTAGGTTGTCGCAAGCCCGAATAGATGACCACCACAAGCCCCACTATGGAAATCATTTAGAATAGACTCGACTTCTTCGTGAGTTAAACAATGAAGAAATATATTGTCTACTCCTTGAAAATATGAAGTGTCATCAACGATAAGGTAGTTCTTATCTTGGTATCGTATACGTCGTTGGTCATCTCGTGAGAGATGCTGAGGGAACTTCAAAGTTTGAAGATAGAGAAAAATGTCTCCATACCAGGGGTCAAACGAAGAGACAAGGAAAATGTGTTCATCTGCAAATGAATCAACATGAATAACATCCTCGTCTAATCAAGGGAAGTCGGATATTAACTCTATAAAGACTAGTGATTTCTTGGATTTCGTAGAAGCAAAATCGAGATTGAATTCTTGTAAAATGAAAATCCATTTATTGTAATTTCCCCCTATTATATGCTTGGTAAGGATATATTGAAATGGATTGACATCAACAACCAAAATAGTTTTGAAAATCAATATATAATGACATAACCGTTGGACTGCGTGAATGATAGCCAAAGCTAGCTTTTCAACGTGAGAATATTTGAGTTCAAGATCGACTAAGTTTCAACTAAGATAGTAAATGATGTGCTTGCGGAGCTCATCATCCTCCCGAACCAGTACCATACCAATTGTCTCTTCGAACGCGATGACATAAAGCAAGTAATCTCTACTGTAGTCAGGAGACTTCAACAAAGGCGTCGATACCAAGGCTTTCTTCAAAGCATCGAAGGATTCCTGGGCTCGCTCATCCCAGATAAAAGGAGTGTCCTTCTTCAAGAGACACATGAAACCATTAGTAATATTGGCATAGTTCACTATAAACTGACGTAAAAAGTTATCTTTCCTCTGTAAACCTTAAAGTTGTTGAATAGTGCACGGGTGAGGAAATTGAAGTATTGCCTCAACCTTTAACAGATCTACCCTGATCCCAGTCTTAGAGACTAAAAATCCTAGAAGACATCCTAACCTAATGCAAAATATTCATTTATGATGGTTCAACCGAATGCGATCAAAATGACATCTTTCAAAGACTAGCTGAAGGTGCTTAGGGTGATCCACTCTCTTATGGGAGTGAGCAACAAGATCGTCAAAATAGGCTTCAACTGTATGCTTGAGATCGTGAAATGTGAAGGTCATAGCACGTTGGAAGGCTTCTCTGGTGTTTTTAAGGCCGAAAGGCATATTCCGATATGGGAAAGTACCCCAAGGACAAATAAATTTCATCTTATGTTGATCCTCAGGTTTAATATAAATTTGGTTATACCCTGAAAATCCATCCATGAAAGAAAAAAATCCTCTTCTCGCACACTCATCGATAATCTAATCGATGAAGGGTGTCAGGAAGTTGTCCTTAGGACATGCCTTATTTAGGTGGCGAAAATCCATGCATACACGAATGGTTCCTTTATTTTTCTTCATAGGAAAGGGATTGGATACCCATTCATTCAAGGGAACCGGGTAGATAAATCCAACATTAAGTAGTTTTTCTACCTCTACCTTAATAGTAGGGGGCTTCCAAGGATTGACAACTCTAAGACGTTGTCGAATAGGCTTAGCATTCGGGTAAGTTTTAATCTCATGCTTGAAAATTCGAGGGTCGATTCCTAGAATCTCTTCATATGACCGAGTGAATACATCTCAGAATTCCTTGAAGAGTTCGGTGTAGATCAAAATTTCTTCTGGCGAACAATTTGCACCGATGTATACATTCTAAATCTTGTTAGGGATACGAGAGATATTGATCGTGACGGTAGGTGGGATTCTCGCCATGTTTCCTTTGGCATAAATTATGTGTGTATCAAGTGGAACTATGGTGTGGCCGAATATCTCGCTCAAAGTAGATCTAAAATCATCTTGTTCGATTCTAGAAAGATCTGGGAGAAAATAAGAGCGATGATGCATACCATCCCAAGGTTTGTCAGAACCATTCATGGACTCAATGATGGCTTCATCCGATGGTAAAGTCTTGTCGAGGTAGTCATGTGAGAAAGATGACAAAGTGGCTCATACAGGATTAAGAATAGGATCCTCCTCATCCGTCTGCAAGGTAACAGGATCTAGATCGGTGGAAGAGTCAAGAATAGCTTGATATGATATATTTTCTTCCGATAGTGGCATGGCCATTCTAGTATGATATTGACCTTCAAAATATGTAGTCGAGGAAGGTAGGGTCCAATAATCGTTAAAACAGGAAGTGTGGAAAGGAACAAACCTCTCTGACGAAACAGTCCTACTGGACATGGCGTAAATATGGTGAACCGGTGCCATGAAGCTAAAGGTACCCACAAGGGATGAGTACATTCTGACACCAATATTCTCAGTTGTTGGTTGTTGGCACCAGGCTGAAGAAGAAAGAAGAACGATCGTGGGAAAGAAAGCGTGCAGAAAATTGAAGTAACAACTGGCAGAAGAACAACATGCGTGCATGCAAGAAAGCGTGCACAAAGGAAAGCGACAACTGGAGGAGGAGTAGCACACATATGGGAGAAATACCTAACGTAAGAAGGGTTAGGGTTTTTGTAATATTCTGAAAGAGGCTGAAGAGCCTGAAATGTATAAATATAGATATGAAAGTATCATATAGGGAGTTAGTTAGTAGTTGTGAGCGATGTTTCTGTAATATTCTGAAGTGGTATGAACTGACTAGCAAGATGTTGAGAAAATGTGTCCCAAGGAGGGGTGGATCTGAGGATTAGACCACAGGCCATGGAGCCTGGTGCAATCTAGTTCGCCTCGCATAGATATTATCCAGTTTTGTGGAGAATTGTAAGCGTGAGGCAGCGGAAATGAAGAACTATTATAATACGAAAGCCAAGAGCCAAATATTTGTGGATGTAGACTAGGAGGGGGTGAACCACGGTAACTCTCGTGTAATGTGTTAAATGTATGTATGACTCTTCTTTCTTTCAGCAATTGATGGTCTAACTTGATTGATGAGTTATTACTTGGTTATGAATCTACTTATAGTTAATTGTAATTAACCTATGGGATATTCGTATGCGAATCCAAGGAATAAGTACTCTCCCTTATGTCTCACGGTATTTGACCCTATCTAAGGAACCCCTATCCCATGCTCTGTCCTAGGCTATAAACACTCGAGTCTTATAGCCACCCATTTAAGGCTATCTCGGGTGAAACTGCGCAACACTTTCTGGCACCGTGTTGCCTTCTGGTTTACCAGGAGGGCCAATGGTTTTAGAGGCTTTGTTGGAACCCCGAGTGACATGAACCCTGGGTCAATAACTCAGACAACCCCCAAAGGTAAGAAGTAACCAACAAATGGTTTCATTGTCGTGTTAAGAGGAACAAGAAAGGATTGAGTAAATGAGATGGAATGAATAAAGAACTGAAGGAAGAGTAATGAACCGTTAAAAGGGGATGTTGAGACCTTGGAACCCCATGAGAGAAGAAATTGAGGGCTATTTGAGAACCACAGAGCTAGAGTTTGCACAAAAATACAATAGAAACCCCAGGATCACACCGCGTAAATACCTGTATAAATATGTATTTACGGATCTACACGAAGTTTTTTTCTGTGATTTTCCGCATCTACTACAGAAGTGGATGTTAAGGTTAAAGGATACCCACACGATGAACCGAATTTTATAGCTAGAATGGACTCTAGTACATATCCAATAGTTTCAACAGGTGAACAACAAATTCACCCGCACAGTCGAATTTTGGCTTGATAGTATTGTGGCAGGCTTTATCACAGAGTTCGCGGTAGACACAACAAAGTCATACAGCATAGCCGAGAAAGAATTCCTCCAAAGACCTAGAGGAAGGTACATCCAATCACTATATACTTCTATCAAGATACTTGTATATAACAAAGGTGTGATGACAATGGAATCAGATAGCTAGACTTCCCTGCGTGCATGGGGGAAGGGAGGAAGCACTGACAGAGAAAGGAGGAATGGAAGGAGGGAAGGATAGAGAGAAGAAGTAGGAACCTTTGGAACCGATCTTTATGGATGATGACCAACTCAAGTGGATCTTGGCGTCATCAAGAACGACACATAGCAGAGCACCCTACCAATATAAGGTGAATTCCAAGAAGAGAGTCGTAGCCGAGAGGGAAGGCTTGGCTAGCGATGGGGAAGAGGTAGAGGATCTTCGGGCTGTGGAACAAATTGAGGAAATCCTGCATGCTGCATATGAGAGGAAAACAAGAGGCCCAAGAACAAGAGGAGATGACAACCATTCCTTCAATATTAATGTCAGTATGGAACACATAAACCCATGTGCGACCAATACACCAAAAATAACACCATCGTTTAGAAAACCAACGTTCGAAGGAAGTCCGACAGCAAGAAGTACATCGACACAAAGGGAAACAACTGGAGGAGCCAGTCCAGGCAACCATAGTCAACTATCTACACTGCATGGAGGAGGGAGTAGCTTAGTATTTGGAATGGCAGGACATGACCCTACTATCATATTACCAGAATTTTGAGGAGAAGCAGAAGAAGAMCCTGAGAAGCATCTGTTCATTTGCGCAAATATCTGGGAAGCAAAGAAGATCACTGATGAAGATACTAAACTCGSCCGGCTAGCGATCATGCTAAGGGACCGCACACTAGACTGGTACATGAGTCTAGACACGAATAGTGTTCCTGGAATGACAAGGACACTGGATGACATTAAGAAACTACTGATCAATGAGTTCCAGAAGCTGAKCTCAAAGGATCAATACATAAATGAGGTGATTGAAATACGACAGAAACCAAGAGAATCGGTATGGGAGATTGATCAAAGATTCAAGCGATTAAAAGAAAAGTTAAAATACCTTATGACCGATATGCAACATTGACACTTGTTTGTCAACTCACTACTCCAACACTTAAAATATCTGTTACGACAACAAAATTTTAAGATGTAGGCAGAGGCTTTGCAGGAAACCCTACAATTGGAAGAGAATCAGTACCAGCAGACGGACCCGACTATCGAAGAACTAAAGGAGGACCTAAAGAACTTAACATTTTAGCTGAACCAGAATAAAAACAAGGACAAACGAGAAGTAGTTTGGTGCACTACCTATAGGACAGAAGGACACCATAAGAATGAATGCCCAACATTCGCACCGTATATGGCGACAGGAATGAAAAACCCATTGCCACATCGAGGATTATGGTGTGAAATATGTAAGAAATCGAGTCATGACCCTTAACACTGCACAATGATATAGAAATACCAAAAAGTCCCCAAGACCTCATATTGCACCTTTTGCAAGTCAGTAGGCCACGACGAAAAAGATTGCAGAACTATGGATCTGATGCGGGAAAGAACATCAGACACATATAGGGTAAAGGCAGAAACGATGACTGGGCAAGTAGCCCCACAGTTCAATCAAGCCCCAACACCATACAACATGGTGCAACAATAGTATAATACCACGCCACAACTCGAGGAACTCGCGACCATGTGATGGTTATGTGGAAAAGGATTACTCAGCACGACGGGCGATGGAGATAAAAGCCTCGCAGCTTCCACAAGTTTGGGGAATAAATGGGTAAGGTGATCGTATGTACAAAGCTTACAGGGAAAATTCACCTTTCTCCTTTCTTTCTTTCCCTCACCAACAATATTATTCATCTTCTCAGTATTACCATTTTCCTTGGGTTTATTATTATTCTTCCCATCCCTACGATTATTATTACGTCCTTTCTTCTTACTCCCTCCTAGTTGCTGGCTACCATTCGGGCTAGTCGATGACTGCACAGAATGTACATCCATAGATTGAGTGGTATTACAGAACACAGAATAAGTTGGCCCTCCAGTAGATTGTTTTAGAGAGAAGTCTTTCAAATGGCTTGTCACCGAATTTGTGGATTTAACATTGACGAAGCCTACAATGCCATCGACATGCGGTCTGGCATTTTGTATAGGGTCATAATTTTACCTCGATGCATCACGAAGAATCTTGTATAACATCCCAAACTGAGCATATATAATATCTAACTGTTGGGATTTAAAAATCGCTTCTTCCTCAGATTTGACCCCAGATGTAGAAACATCCTTCGAAATATAAGGCAGGAGATATTTAAGGAACCACTCTAGAAATAATTTTGGGGGTATATAGGCCTTGATCAACCTCTTCTGTCTATGCCACTCCTGTATGTGATATGATATATGAGTGGCCCTAGCCTGACGAAATATCGACAGAAGTTCGATTCTCGCTTTGTAATGAACCGACAATTGGAAGTGATTGAGGAAGACTAAAACTAATTGATTAAAAGTTTTGTATGCCCCCCTAGGTAGCTTGATATACCATTTCATGGAAACCCCCATGAGGGTGTGTTGAAACAATATTAACTGAATAGAATCGTCATTAAGGGAATTCAAAGAGCACCATAGGTGAAAGGTGGTGATGTGATCACCAGGATCCTCACCAGTCCTTCCCTCGAAGTTTGGAATATCCGAAGGAAGCTTAGTGGGGATGGAGGGAAATGATGGATCATGATGCACGGGGTCATCCATTAACTTAGACAAGTATTCCAAGTTGAGCATGGAAAGAAAAGGGAGATGAGGTTGCGACATCTGGCCCCAAGATCCCTGGAAATATTGTGGTTGGGTAATTGCATCCCATCCAGGGTTCTAGTAATAACCATGGCCCTGTCTGATATTGTAAGACCCTCCTCCATGTTGATTCATAAGGGGTTGGTTGGGCACCATTCCAGTAGGAATGTTCTGATGAGGGTTATAAAACTTTCCCACATCCGGAGTGGACTCAGGTTGGGGGTTGCCCAAGGTGTGAAACTGACCTCCTCTGGGTGTGAATCTAGAGGATAAATGTGGATTTATCATGCCAAACGTGTTGGTTATAATTGACACTGAGGAGGTGAGTGTAAAGGAAGTAACATGAGAAGTAGATTGTCTTCCAGGTTGGTTACTCAATCCATAAGGAACAAGATTAGACCCGGTGTTAAAAGGAGGAATGTCTCCAATGATAGGATTCATTTGAGGGACATGAGTGCCACCAAACGAGAAAGGAGTATAAGGAGGAGTTGTGCCCCCAAGTCCAATGCTAGCATTAGTTCCAATTGTTGGGATGGAGTTTGAAAATTGCAATGTTAAAGTTGGCATACCATAGGAAAAAGGAATAGAGGCCATAGCGATGGACTGAACATTATATCTCGGTGAGTGACCAATATACCCAAAAGGGTTCATACCTATAGTTTGAGTATTCACTATAGAATGGACAATGATGTTGATAGATGCCTCTGACACTACAACCATTATGGTTGAAGGAGTCGAAGGGGTACCATTAACTATAATAGGTGTGGGATTCAAAGGGTTCCCAGTATCTTGATGACTCAGTTCAATACTCATCCTTGTATAATCACAAGTCTGATAAGTGGAGGTGTGTGTACCACGTTTGATAACTCTACGCCTTTTAGAAGGAAAAGACTAAAAAATTGGTGGCAACTGTAACAAGTGGCAAGACCTGTGGGGAAGTTGGTCTAGCTCCATGATGACTCAAGAATCGAGATATAGAAAACAAATCCTAAGGATAACTAGTAATCAAAGAACACACCAAAAATAATCAAACGACCAATATGCACACAAACATGATAAAGTGGCTGAAAGGGACCTCCCTCTCTAAAGTAGGTATGCCTCACCCAAGAGAGGCATGAGACTCCTCTACTAAATATTAGAGGAAACAAAATCAGTTATAAGGGCCCTTGTGGGCTTAACAAGTAGTCGATCAGATCCTTCTGGAGAGGTAATCCTCCATAAAGGTTTTGTGTTGTCTGACCCTTATCTGACTCAGGGTACCTACATAATAACCCCCGGAAGTAACTTATGTGGTACCTAAGTCAAGCAACTAAGAAACCACCATATAACCGATGCATAGGTGAACATTTGTAAGTCAGGTTCACCATATGGGTAGGGTAGCAAAGCCCGAAACCTTGAAAGCACCGCCTCTCACAGAGGTAAGGGCACTAGCAAGATCCCCATATATGAATAGATCCACATAAATATATCTGATGCTAAGAAGGTATCAAGGGGATATCCCTTCAAACAACCTCACCCGACCTCATGCTTAACTCCGGTGTAAGTGGAGCCTCCTGATATTACCTATTATACAATGGATTTCTCCACTCCCTTAGTTAGACACATATGTTGATTTAATAGCCTTGGAGAAGTTTACTCACAAAATCCTATTCCAAGGCTCTAAATCCTAAGCTAGTTTGTGCACCTTAGAAAAATAAAATCATTACTAATCAATTTTAAATTATAACATTACTTTTAATGGCCTTTCTTACTCAAAAGGCGCGGTCGTGAAACTAGTGATGTTATGACTCATCATTTAAAATAAATGAATATGAATACAATGAAAAGTCCTAACTTCAATTTTGAATAAATGATATGCTTTTCAAAATGCAATTCTCAATTCTGTTATGCAATTCTAAATAAAATTCAATCTTTCTTTACATGCACTAAGATTAATGATAAAGAATCAAAAGATCAAAATGCCAATCAATGTAAAATGCCTAACATTTTTGTATTTTCAATATAAGAGAATGAAAATTCAAGGACTAAACAACAACTTGATATAAAGACTCTACTGTGTGTAAACAGAGACAAACCAAAGACAGGTTTCATGTCACTCCACAGACACTTAACAGTCACCACAAAGACACAAGAAGACTCATCAATCATCAAAACCTACCCAACAACCATCAAACCCAACAACCAAGCAAAAAAGGGTGATGTACGTGATTGTTCAAGGGAAAAAGGTGTATGTACGCTTCTTGCAGAAGGACAACATGCGTATGTACGTGACTGTCAAGCAAAACCCCATGTATATGTGTCAAAACACAACTAGACTAAGGAACTTAGACTCATAGTGAACAAAGGCTGTCAAGTAATCATATGACAAGAAACTCAATATAAACGAGAGAAATCTAAGGAGAAAAACACTCCAAACCCCAAAAAATAATATTATATCCACAGTATGGTCGCCAATTATGTTACGAGTAAAATCTCTCTATGGCTAGGGGTAAACCACAACAAATGAAAATGACTATAGAAATCAAATCTAATCTCAAGTATGCTATATATAAAATTATGCTAGCAAGACAAGATAAATATACCTGCAACTAGTCCTCAACAACCAAGAAACACAAGCATATGGTGATAATATATAATGTTATCACATTCAATAGCATAATCCATCAATATTCATAACAAATACACCCATGGAATAACAATTCAAATATTCATAAGATATCAATTGGACAAGAAAAGAGCATTTCTATTCAGATGTAATCAACATAAGTGAATGAGTTACAAACTTTCGTGTCGTCACAGTTCAGAATTGAGAAACTAAGTTCCTTCCAGCTGGGCCTCCACCACTTCAATCCTCCACCAAAGGCAAGCTCATATAATAGAGACAATGAGGTTCTCAATCAATAAGGGAAGAGCTTGGGGGCTGAACAATGCGTTCAGACTTAAAGGACAAATGGATGCAGACTCAATTTGAAGTGAATAATTTCTCCAAAGTAACTTGCTCTCAAAGTTGAATTCTTCTCCTCTTTTCCATAGCTCAAATTTGGCCCATTTGTAGCCTTCAAGTGGAATTGAAGGGTTGAGTCAGAACATTTCCAATATATGGAAGGTGAAGGATCATATATCTAATGATGTGACATGGAAACTCGACACCATTTTTTAATTTTGGGCAAAAATCCCGATGTACACAGGATGTAGTGGTGCAACCTGCGTATATGCATGCTGTAATATAGACAAGAAGCATATATATGGAAAAATCATGTTTTTAGCTCTGGTATTTGCAAAAAGGGACTTCAAGTCTGCATAGGGAAATGAAAAAAGGCCCTATGTGTAAGTTTGCATAGGGTGAGGAAAATCTCCCTATAACACTTTGGTCTAGAGGTATGGTAGAGACCGAGTGAGATTTTCATTGACTAAGGAACATATTCTATTGATATTTTGAAGAGATTCAAAATGATGGACTGCAAGGCCATGCCTACATCGATGGTGAAAAACCTGAAGTTGTTGAGCAATACATATTCAGAGACAATGGATGCCACCATGTATAGACAGATGATTGGTTCGTTGATGTACTTAATGAAGACAAGGCCAGATATATGTTTTGCGGTGAACACATTGAGTCAATTTATGGTTGAGCTAAGAAATGTTCACTTGGTTGCATCAAAACATGTGATGAGGTACCTAAAGGGTACAATTGATTATGGGCTCAGATATGCTTCATATCGTGAGATAATCCTACAAGGATTTACTGATTCAGATTGGGTCAGTAGTGTTATAGATTGGAAGAGTACATCTGGATGTTGCTTTAGTATGGGATCGACTATGATCTCATGGTTCAACAGGAAGAAAACTGGTGTGGCACTCAGTACAGCTGAAGCAGAGTACATAGTAGCTTGTTCAGCTAGCAATGTAGCAGTGTGGCTTCGAAAGTTGCTTACATGATTGTTTGATCTCAAGTTAGAGGCGACTTGTATCTGGTGTGACAACCATAGTTGTGTGAAGTTGACAAAGAACCCAGTGCTCCATGACAAGTCCAAGCAAATCAATATTAGGTACCATTATATCAGAGATATGGTAGAGAGGGGAGAAATAAATCTCTAGTATGTCACTACAGATGAGAAAATAGTTGACATGTTGACAAAGCTTCTGTTGAAAGTGAAGTTTGATTACTTCAAAGACAAGCTTGGTGTGGTCCAGAAGGATGTCCCTAGTAAGAGGGAGTGATGAGTTACAATTGAGATCCAGGGAAACAACTTCAACATGTGGCAGAAGTTATGGGTGGTCATTCAGAAGTTACGAGTGGTTATGAGTTACAACTACTCCAGTGATAAATCCTGGTAAGCCGAGTTACTTCTACCCTAGTGTTAAATCATGGTACATTGAGTTACTACTACCCCAGTGATAAATCCTGGTACATCGAGTTACTTCTACCCTAGTGATTAAGCTTGGTACGCACATGGATACTCTAGTGATAAATCTTGGTACGCCGAGTTACTACTACCCCAGTGATAAATCTTGGTACGCAGATGGCTACTCCAATGATAAAGGTTGGTGAGTCGAGTTACTGCTACCCTAGTGATAAATCCCAGTACGCAGATGGCTACTCCAGTGATAAACCCTGGTATGCCGAGTTACTGCTACCCCAGTGATAAATCCTGGTACAGAAATTGCTACTCCAATGAAAAATTTTGGTACATAAAGTTATTGACTATGGCACTAGTCAGCATGAACTCACACAAGGTTAGTAGATGCCATGCCTTTAGGGCTGGTGAGTTGCCCAAAATTTTAGCTCGTGGGCCAACATGTGTGGTTGGAGGTGTTTCCTATCCTTGGTCTAGATGGGTAGTGTGTGCACACTACATCACCTAATCCTCATGATTATATGCTTGGTTATTGTGGACCAGTTGCCTAGTGTGCCAACCAAAGGTTACTAGTTCATTTTGGAACTAGATGCTAGAATCTGTGTGACTTGGCAAGTGAAAGCCCCATGATGAAATAAATCCCAGATGGATGATGAGACCCTGGATGCTGATGTGGTTACAAAACTTCTTCAATATAGATTTTGTGGAAATTCGACAAGTCAATGGTCAAGTGTTTAGAAGAGAAGAAGCAGTCGTGATGATCATGCCAGAAGAATACATTCCTTGCTAAGAGGGAGTGTTGAAGTTTGAGTAGCTTCGGAATATATTATTATTATATTCATATTGTATTTGAAAAAGACAAAACCCTAAATATTAATGTTATATTATATTTTTCAAGTTGTCCCTATTGTGCCTTTGTAAAAGTCGACCCTATTGTGCCTTGACAAGTCAAATGTAAAATAGAAGGATAAAGTGGATAGGTCGACCCTGACCTAATTTTGGGCAGTCCAACTAGTATTTATAAGAGGCCTAGCACCTCATTTGGTGACACACACAACTAACTCTCTCATACAATGTGAAAGTCTTGGAGAGTGACGCAACTATAGAGAAGGAGTGATATAGCTACAAAGTAGGGGTGTCTCAGTAAAGGGTTTTGGTTATTTGGTGAAGGAATATCTTGGTGTAGTGGTGTGCTACTCTATTTTGGTTAGAGTTTCTGGTGGATCTTCTGTTTTGGTGAGATCTCTCTTGAGAGAGACATTGTACTTGTTGAATAATCTATATTGAGGAAGCTTTGTTGGGTTTTCTCCCCCACGAGGGTTTCCTAGGATAAATCTTGTGTATATAGTGGATGTCTTTATTTCAATGATCCTTATGCAAGAAATTATTGTTTTAATAGACTAAATTTAAAGAATACATAACGCACTTAAATGCTTAAGAATAATTTTAGCAATGGTTATGATGATGATGTTACTTGTGGTTTCTATATTAATGTAAGAATATTTTTATCATTATAATCCACAAAGAATTGTGTCCTAGGGAAACATATTGTGTTGGATAGTATATTGGACAATATGGAATGTTGTGAGGGACCATGTTCGTCACATGGACACCTAGTTGACATTAATGGTAGGTACCTGTTTATGATTAATTTTACAATGTTTGGCTAGGCACTTGCATACAATATATAGTTATTTATATATTTGATGAATGCATTATTCATGTTGGCTACATTAAGGTAAGGAAAATCCTGCTATGTTGAGGAGCCTTTCCTAGTCTGAAAATAATTCTGACCCTTTTGTACTAAGGAGTTATATAAGAATTGGGTTGGTTCCTTACACTTATTGTTGTATAGAGAAAGGGTGAAGTCACGCTTGAACAATCTTGTGTGAGATTGGTATGACTACATATTTTTGGTCATAGGAAGAGAGATTTTATGAGAGATTGGGTTTCCTGTATAATATTCTTTCAAGACTTGACTCATTGATTGGACATACAATACTAGTATTAATCATATCCCATCAACCTTACTTGAATAAGATTGTGTAAATTCTAACCTTATGACTCTTGACTAATCATATCATACGTTTTAGAAGAGAAAATGGGAGAGTAACATTCATTCTTAGAGTACCAACTTGCACAAATAATCCAAAATATCTGGAATATAGTAATCAAATCCACACACACACACACACACATATCTATATCTATATCTATATATAAGAATGAATAGTAAGATGATTACAAATGAGAATAAGGGCTTGCTTATATACCCACGCGGGGGTTTCCTTAACCAATAGTCATGTCCTTTGAGGCATGTCTTTTCATTATTAATAATTATTATTTATTAATTATCACTTAATTATTATGTTATTAATATCTATTTTATATGTAGATTTATGTTCATAACATTGACTTCCCCTTAAAAATGCTTTGTCCTCAAAGAATAATCACTGGAAGGCTTCCCTTTTAACTTTTGTTATGGCACGCGATGTCTTCTCAAATATTCTATGCTTATAGTTGTGACTCTCAATGAAAGAAGATGATATAAACTTCGAATTCCCAAACTGATGTGTTTCATCTTCTCGGGAGTGATCCATCCCAAATATACTTTCATTGGAATTGTTTGATGATCGATTATTCAGATGAGGATTCTGATTTTAAGATTCCCTACAAGTTGTTGATTTTGTCTCCATTCTTTTTCAGTGTGGTAGTTTATTTGTTGATAAGAAGAACATTGTTTTTTTCCCTCTTCTCCTAGTCGTTGGTTGTAATGACTCTTGTAATTTGGATGACGATAATGCATCTTAATATCTTGTGATTTTTCCTTGGAATCATCTTATTTTGATGTTTGCAGTGACTTGTCAATTTAATCATTCTTTTGAATTTGAACATCAACTGACTTTGTATTGGTTCCTTTTTCTAATGTCAAAATTTGAATGTCATATAATTTCTCTATTGGGTTAGTCATTGTTTCCTTGTAGACTATTGATTTTTTGTGATCTATCTCTTCTTGTAAAGACTTATTATCATGTTTGAGCTTTTAAATCCTGATTATGTCATCTTAATTGTAAAAGTTCTTCCTTATTTTCTAACCTATCGTCTTTTTCTGATTCTAAATTCTTCTTTCTTTCATCCTTTAAGATTTTAATTTGTTCAAGTAACTTATGGTTAAGGTTCCTTAGCCATGAGATTTCTTCCTCTTTTTCAGTTAATTTCTCCTTGAGATCTTGATTTTTTTTGGATTACTGAGAGGGGGGGTGAATTAGTAATAGTGCAATCTAATCATTTTTAACCATAAAATGCAAGTGTTATATCAATGTAGCATTATCATACAATAGTTGCAGAGTAAATAAACAATGAACAAATGAGAAATCATACACATACACAATACACCAGTGTTTTACGTGGAAACCCAAAGTGGGAGAAAACCACATAATGCTTTTTCTTATATGTCTTTAAGAATTACATTCATTGGAAGCACCAACTTCCTTTGTTTTCCAGTTGTAACTAGAAGGAGGCTCCAACCCCGTAGTTTCTCAGGATACAACCTAAGGGAAGCTCCAACTCCCCAATTCTATGGCTACAACCAAAAGGAGGCTACAACCCCCTATGTTCATTGGCTACAACCGCAAGTTGGCTACAATCACCTGTCCTTGTCTCGTCCAACTGCCATGTCGTAGAAGTAGAATGATGGAACCACTGTCACACTATCACTGTGAGATATACTTATGTAAACATGTACCAATCAACCTGTAACAACCTATACCAAACAACTTGTAATCAACCTGTATCATAAACAAGTTCATCAACCATGCACCAACATGTACCTCAACCTGTACCATCAACGAGTGCATCAACCATGCACCAAATATATACCAATCATGCATCAAATACACATAAACTATGACTCATCAAAATGTACCAACATCATCAACTATACACCTCACGTATGTGCCAACTCATCAATTACTTGTCTCAACCATGTACCCAACATGTACCTCAACGAAAAGCCCTCATCAATTTCATCATCCAAATGTGATTTGTAACTTTGTAATAGACCTAGTGTATATGATCACATACCTGCAAACATTCCTTAACTTTAACAAAAAGAGACTAACATTTTCATCAAACTTTACTTTAGTCTCACATGACTAATTTTGGATTAGTCAATGACCCTAACTTGAAATAATCATAGCTATGTACTTGTAATGAATAAAGGTATAAAAATAGTACACAATGTTCTTCAGTGCCTTGTCTGCAATTTCACTAGGTTTCACTTCTTGGAACTTGCCAAAAAAGGAGTTATAGCAAAAATGGCATACCCTGTTGAATTATGGCTTATTCTAGAGAACAAACTTGTAGAGAATGCCTCACACATAATGTTTGTTGTATGGATCTAAAAAATGGGACACAGAATACTAAAGACTATACTGTAACCAATACATTTGTTCTTACTGAATTTGGATTTGTTATGAAGAAGTTATGACATTTCTACCCGAAACACCTGTTTTAGACTAGTTTCAGGACTAGCCACAAACCCTGTTTTCCATAGAGTGAAACTCCAAAAATACAACGATCCACAAGCTGAAATTTTTATCACAGCTACTTGGATATGTTTCCTCAATGGCCTCTAGATTTCGTAGTCTGAATCATTCTAGAAAAAACATTATTGCGAAAATGGTGAGATGACCTGTAAATAACATACCTTAGAAAGCATCATCAAAAGAATTTATCCTCCCTTGAATTTTGGCCTTCTTTACTTCACCTTCCCTCTGAAATTCGCCTTAGATATCCTTCGGTTACCACATTCACTTGTAGATATTCAATATTCTCAAGTCTAATTAAATGAGAGACCCTTGCCTCTTATTTATACTTTTATGTAGCTTCCTCAAGGGGTTACCTTCTAACCATCTTAAACCACTTTCCTTATTTTAGGGTTAACCCACTTCTAACCACTTGTCCACTTAGTAATTTCTCCATTAAATGTATTATTTAAATAATTTATTTTGTATCCACTTTGACTTATAGTACACTCATCACTTCACTTTATTATTTAAATAATTTCTTCTTTGCAACCACTTTGACTACTTTGACCTTTTGGGGCTTTTAGATGACTCATGAGGGTTCTCCAACTTCAAATGGCCATAACTCTCTAACCGTGAGGAGTTATGTGATGTTCCACATACCATCGGAAATGGCATGACATGCAATATCCATATAGAATAGTCTTACCTTCAAATATATTAAAACACATACCATTATACATAAAACAAACTTGGGTCCATTACCCAAACCTTTGTGCTACCGAAATTCGCTACTGGACTTTCTTCAAGGGTTGACATCAATGACAACCAGCCCAAATAATCAACAATCTTCTCCTTTGGCATTGATGACAACCCTCTGATGCAATACTGAAGCCATATCTGCAATACTGAGTTCATATCACTCATTCTCCCCCTGTGACCATCGCTCCCCTTGGAACCATGCCTCTGTGATCTTTCTCCAAGAATTTACCTTTGCATATGATAAATATCTCCCCCTTTGTCATCAATGGAAAATGTATCTTTCCATCTGGTGCTACTCCCCTAACTAAACTCTTTTTGAAACCGATCTCCCAACTTGAATTGTCCTCTTTATGGTGCTTCCTTGTGTAAATATAAGACATATAAGATAATCATTCAAAAGCATTCATTTTGGAGTAGAAATTACTCTGAGTCTCTGGCGAAGATACTCAAAGGATTCCTGTGGAAGCGGTTTTGTAAATGTGTCTTCCACTTGTTATTTTTTTCCCACATATTCAACTATGATGTTTTTCTCTGCAACCTGCTCCTGTAGAAAGTGATACTTGATTGGAATGTGCTTCATCTTGGAGTGCATCACTAGGTTCTTTGAGATACTGATGGCACTTGTATTATCAAAATAGATTGGAATGGGCTCATCATACTCAACCTGTATATTTGTCAAAGTTTTTTTCATCCATAGAACCTGTGTACAACATCCTACTGCTGCAATATATTCTGCTTCGGTAATAGATAAGGATATTGATGATTGTTTCTTGCTTAGCCAAGATACTAAACACTCACCCAAGTAGAACATTTCTCCAATGGTGCTTCGTCGGTCATCAATTCAACCTGCCCAATATGCATCTGGGTAGGAAATAAGTGATAGATCCTTTCCTTTTGGATACCATAATTCAAACTCTTTTGTTCCTTTGAGATATCTGGAAATCCTTTTCACTACTAAGACATGTGATTTATTTGGTGCTGCTTGAAATCATGCCACCTGCCCAACTGCCTGCATTACAAGTGGTCTGGATGTTGTCACATATAGTAAGATACCAATCATTGACCTGTATTTCCTCTGATCTGTAGACTTTGAATCATCATCTTTGCTCAACTTGCAACTAGTTTTCATATGAGTGGTAACTGGTTTGCAATCTTCCATTCTGAACCTCTTTAGCATTTCTCTAATATACTTAGTTTGAGAAATAAAATTCCTTGGTTTCTTTGACGTATCTGAAGACCTAGAAAGAAGGATAGTTCTCCAAGTAATGACATTTCAAATTCATTCTTCATATCCTTTGCAAATTTTTGTCTTAACCTATCATTAGTACTTCCAAAAATAATATAATCAACATAAACTTCAATTAATAAAATACTATCTTGAGTTACCTTCATGTAGAGGTTGTTTTTTGCACTTCCTTTTCTAAACCATGTCTTTTGTATATATTTATTCAGTCTAGAGTACCATGCTCTAGGAGCATGTTTTAGACCATACAAGTCCTTATTCAATTTTGCACACATAATCTATGTTCTCTGACAACTGAAATCCTCCTGGTTGTTCAATGTAGACATCTTCTTCAAGTTCCCCATTTAGAAAATTTTATTTCACATCCATCTGATACACTTTAATATTCTTGGAGCATGTGTAAGCTAAAAGAAATTGGATTGCTTCCATTCTAGAAACTGGGGAAAATGTCTATTCAAAGGCGATTCCTTCCACCTGTGCGTATCCTTTACATACCAATCTATCTTTGTTCCTTGTAACCTATGCATATTCATTCAATTTATTTCTGAAAACCCACTTTGTGCCAATAACATTCTTATTCTTTGGTCTTGGAACCAATTCCCAAGTGTCATTATTCTCTATTTGATTCAATTATTCATCCATGGACTTATTCCAAAATTCATCCTTGTTGGCCTCTTCAAAACTGTTTGGTTCAATCGTAGATAAGAGTGCTAGGTGCGTTTGTTGTAGTGAATGGATTCTTCTTCCAGTCTCAACTCTTGCTTCCTTGTTTCCAATAATCTGATCTGAAGGATGATTCTTCTGTACTTGTCCACTAGGTGTCTTTGGACGCACTTGATGAAATTTCTCTTCTACTTGTGTCTGATCCTCCTCATCTTCCCCTTCTACTTCTTCTTCATCTTTTTCTTCTTCTTTGTAAAGTTGTTCCATTGATTCATTTTCTTCTTCCTTTGATTCTCGTCCACCTGTTTCATCAATTGTTACATTGATTCTTTCCAAAACTTTGTTCAATCTCAGATTGTAACACTTGTATTATCTCCTTGTACTCGAGTAACCAACAAGTACTCCTTTGTCCACACAAGATTCAAAATTTCCCATTCTACCATATTCTCTTTTGATGTAGAATTTGCTTCCAAATACTTTGAAGTGCTTCACATTTGTTGGTATTCCTTTCCATAGCTCGTAGGGAGTTTTTTCATTGTTGTTTCTGAGCATTACTCTATTTTGAATCTGAACTATTGTATGGATTGCATGTGTCCAAAAAATATCTGTCAATTTGGAATCCATTAGCATTGTTAGATCCATTTCTTGTGTAAATAACATCTATAATTTTCCTTTGTCTCTAAAACACTCTCTGAACCAATATATGAATCCATGCTCTCATCCATTGTCATATATATGTCCAAACCTACTAAGTGTTCTTACAAATCCATATATGTCCATACTGTCCAAGACTCTACTGCACAACTATCCATAATGTTGACCCATTTATTACTATACTATCATGAAGGCTTCACTAGTACAACTATCAAACTGTACTTCTGCTAATTGACTGCTCTAGATCTGTCTACTCAAACTCTACAATCTACTCGAAGGATGGTTCTTTGGTCTGTCACAGCTATCACATAGACTCCCCCTGTCTAATATTTATGTTACCTGGGAGTCTCTAAGCCGGATGGCTCGAAAAATTTCCTGCTTTGATGTGTATTCATTATCATCCTCATTGGTAGATTCATCATCTCTCTGGGATATGACTTCTTTCTTTCTGTCTATGGATTCATCTTTCACTACAATTCCTGAAAGCACAATCTCTTGAACTTGTTACTTATTTACCTATCTTTCTTTTCTTTCAGTTATTTTCCAAACCTTTCTGTATCTAACATCTTTCTTTTTCTCCGTAGAATTTTCTTCATCTCATTTTATTGCCAATCTTGTGATCTTTGGGACCTGGTATTTGTTCACCTGTTCTTCGTGTTTTCTTATCCATACTTTCTTATATATGATATTAGTGTTCTCTTTCATAGAAGTATCGATCATGCTTCTACAATCACTAGTTATGTGTCCATAGTTATGACATTTGTAACATTCAATGTTATGTGAGGCCACATAGGTATTTCTTTCTTGAACATTTATTTTATAATCCCTACAATCTGCAACCTTATGTCCAAAATTAATACAATAAAAACAATGACCATAAAAGAAATTTGCATACCTGGAAGTGAATGATCTTCTTTGTGGTGTAGTCCTGATGAATTTATTCCTTGACTGATCATGATCATGATTGAAGCTTCTTTGTGACTTGAACATGGATGGTCTTCTTGAACATCTATCGTCAATAGTTTTCTTAGATTACAGTTGACCATGATTCCTTCCTTTTAGTACTTCTGCATAAATCTTTCTATTTTCTTCATTCTTCTTTTCTAGCAACCTATAGTGCTTCTCTTCATTCTCTATGATTGATGTGGATGTTTCTATCTCTTCAACATTCTTTTTGAGCTTGACGATTTTTCTTCTCAATGTGACAACTTCTTCTTCAAGCTTCTCAACCTCTTCTTCTTTCTTTAATATCTGAGACTTCATGACTTCTTTTGTTCTCTTCACTTCTTCAAGATGAATTTTTAATGTGATTATTTCTTTTTCAAGTACTTTCTTTTTTTGACCAAACTCTGACTCAGGCTAGTTTAGATCATTAGTTCTTTCCTTGAGATGATATGCGAATATCTTCTCTCTCATTTCTGTTTCTTCCTTTTGTGCTGCTATGTTGAATTCCAAATATTGTTTTTGATCTTTAAGATTTTCTTCGATCTTTCTAGCTTCTTCTAACTGAGTTCTTAGGTTCTTGATGACCTATTGGGTTTCTTCAAAAATGTGACCACTTTCCTTTTGTTTCATCAATTATTTCTGGAGTGACTTGTTTTATTCTATTTATTTTCTTAGTTCATCTAAAACAACGATCAATTCTTCTTCATAATTGTCTTCTTTTCACTTAATTTTTCTGTCTCATTTCCTTCATGGCAGTCTATTTCAAGATGTCTGTGTTTTTCATAATTAATGCGAAACAACATACCTTTGTTGATTATGTACTCTTCATCTTCTGAATCTGTTTGACATGGTGAACATATTTCTTCTTGATCTGTACCTACATCTTCTTTGGCATTTTCTAAATATGCAATGGTTGAATAATATATATTATGTAACTTATCCCAAAGTTCTTTGGTTGATGAACATTTACCAACATTTTATATTACTAGATTAGGTAATCCTTCCCAGATGAAATCCATTTCTATTTTTTTATTCTTATTCAATTCCTTCTTAGTTGCAGTCTTTGCCCTTTTTGAACTATCATATCCTGTAACAAATGATAGCCAAATATAATACCCATGTGCCTGTAAAAATAATTTCATCCTTCCACTCCATATCTCATACTTTAAACCATTATGACCATTAAACAATGGTACTCCATTCTCAGAATAATCCATGATCTCCTTCCAGTGGTTAAACGGGTTCCCGAAGGAACCTGCTCTGATTCCAATTGTTGGATTACTGAGAGGGGGGGTGAATCAATAATATTGAAATCTAATCATTTTTAACCATAAAATGCAAGTGTTATATCAATGTAGCATTATCATAAAATAGTTGCAGATTAAATAAACAATGAACAAATGAGCAATCATACATGTTAGCGCTAGAAGTTGTTTTTGGACTACTCAAGTGCAAGCTTAGAACATCATGAATACAAATGTTTGATTGGATAACTTGGGTTTTAGGAAATTATGAGAGTGGTAAAATTAATAAAGAAGGCAATGAATCCATTGGGCATGGATTCCATGAAATACAACAATCTTAACTTAAAATCCTATGGGCAGCAAATCGGGTCGAATAAGTCCCTACATCAATTATGAGATCAAATAAGTGTGAATGAAGAAATCAGGAAAAACTCAAAGTGTAGCTAAGGCTGAAAATCAACCTACTTTCAGTCACTACAGGAAGAATTTGTAATAGTTAGAAACCTTTCCAAACATCACATATTGAAAAAGATGTGTATGTGGTAGTTGTTATAATAATCCTTATCACAACATCTTCAGCACAAACGTTATTCACATAATCCTTACATAAACAAAAACACATCTAATAGAAGAAGATAGAAGAAGTATGATAACACATAAAGAATAAACTATCTGATCAAAAGTCTTACTCATCAGTTGAGATCTTTCACATAAAAAACTAAGACAAGTCTTTGAGGAAGACATCAAACTTTCATGCCTTGCAACTCATAATCATTTCTTGAAAACCTTACAACATACATCTCGGGTCTCCTCTCTGTTTCCCCCCCCACCCTCATTGTATCCCTTTACATGTGAATATATATAGAGAGATGCCCTCAACCCTCAAGACTCGAGTCATCAATCTTTGTTTCTAAAAATAGAAAAAATGTTACAAGGACTGACACATGTAAACACTAACTAATTCCTAGGAACTAGTTAAACATAAAACATTGTAAGTAGAAAGATGTTGCTCGAATTGTCTCGAGTACCAAATATTTTGCCTCAAAAAATGGAAAACTATGTCGCATGTTGCCTAGTAGGTAGGGAAAATTCTGCCTTCATATGCCACTTGTAGATGTTGGAACACTGTCTCCTGTAAATGCCCTTTGTAACTGATCGTTTTGTAGCACCCGAAAATTACGTAGCGCACCTCTTAATTTTGTAGCACACTGGTGTTTTTGGCCCCTCCTCATGGGTTTCTACTACGACTCTGTCAATTGCTTCTTGTAGTCTTTGATGCTACGAATTACAGTGATATCAACTCCATAGTGCATGTTGTGTTCCAACACTAGATTATTTCTTTCGAGCTTTCAATCAACACTTTCCTTCTTATCCATTATGTAGTTGTTTCCTCCTTGGGAGTTTCTTGAGTGATCTGAAAACAACTAGATATGATCTGGAAGAAAAGACTTTAATTATGTGCATCTCTACACTTTCGGTAGCTAACATGTATAGAAAATGGCAGATTTAGCTGCCGAAAGTCAAGGGATTCGACAGCTAACAACATCTCTATAGACCAAAATAAGTTGTCGAAAGTTTTGAGTTTTCAAAACTATTCAAAACTTATAAAAATGAACCCTTCACTATGCTTCAATCATCATGATATTTTATTGCAGGTTTATGGCTGCCTATGAATCATGACACTGCTCAGCATCATCTGATTTGTGATGAGGGTCTGTTACTATGTATTGATGTCCATGTTATTCATTCCTCTGGGTAAGAAGGACAACAAAGTATAGGATAGATGTATAACCCAGCTACTATAAGATTTATTTGACTGATGTTGACTGCTGATGACTATGTAATCCTATTTGACAGAATAATGACTGAAGAAAAAGATTCGTTTTTAGAATAGTGAGTTGTGAAAACATAGCCAAAAATTATCCAGAGAAATAAGTATAACATAGGGTTCAACACTTAATGCAATTAGCAGTATATCTCTAAAGAAAGCTGCAGCCTTTTCCTCTGCTTTCAATTTTTCTTCAGCAATAAAATTGTATAGCAGTTACGAAAACTTCTGGATGACCCATCTGTGGATGCGGTGTACATATTTTGCCCACAAACTTAAGTCTTGAATGGGCTTTCAAGTCTTCCCAGAAAAACAAACACGTCCTTTTGGAGAAACCCCCTGCCTTGTTTGTATATGATTTCAAAATTAGATCGTTGTTAGATGATAGAAAAAATAATACCAATTAGGGTTTGTAGAAAGGTTTTCTATACAATCCCCTGCGCCCGCCATAACTCTGGAAGCAAGGTATAGAACAAAACAATGTTTGTTGACTGTTTATATTTTGGAAATAACATAAGCATGGATTCTATTAAGAGAATCATCGATTTGGCCCTTCAATATTGCATTTCTTCTTTGCAATTCATTATCCAAAATCGGAACAGAATGCAACCTTCTTTGTACCTCCAATGCGCAACATCTCCAAACTCGGCTTGCTGATGATCGAATTCATATCTAGCAACTGGGCTTACATGCAAGTCTTCGACACCTATGGCTTCAAAATCTATAAGATTGGCGCAAGACACCTACAATCTCGGAAACCTGTCAACTACTTTCATTTTTCATTTGATTATTTTTAAACTCTGCACACGAGACACATCTCACACACATCGAGATTTTGAATATTATAACTTTTAAATCTACCACTAGTCTCTAGGGTATATCGATGACATATGTGGAATGGAGAGTTGGCGCTTGTGTGTGGCTTTGGTATGCTGAGTGGATTATGTGTTTTATATGTTGGTTTGTCAATTGACATGTAGAAGTAGACTTTGGTATATGCACAAAACTTGGTCACTAATATTGACTTAGGATAGATTAGGCTCACTTAAACACACACCACCTCTTTTGATAATATGAGATTAAAAAATATAAAAAATAAAAGTATATTTTTTATATTTGAAAATCCACAAAGCATAGACTCGGGCTTACCAATTTATTTTCATTTTGTATTGTAGGTCAGGAGGGAAAAACCAAAGGATTTCTGGGCAAAAGTGATCAACAGGAGCTTGATGAAGAATCTGAAGGTTAACAACACTGACCAAAAGACTTAATAAAATGATAAATCAAGTAGAGAGTGATGAAAACGCTCCCAAAAATACCATTGCATTTATGTTGCTAACATATGGCTCCAACTGGGATGGAGACCTCCCTACGAGGCTCCAAGAACCTAGTAGTTCCAATCACCTTTTTCATTGGGATATGGAGTCAACAGTCAACCATTTTCTGAACTCTCTCAAAACCTACCTTTATTCACACAAACTAATTGTTATTTCTGCAAACTGAAGGAAAAGAAATGCTCAGGCAACGAGCTTATTTCTTAAACTACCCTACTCTAACCATATCTGCAATTGGTTAGGTAAAGGTTGATTTCCATAACATTTGTCCAAGCAATTTCAATACTAAAATAATCTCATCCATACCACATATCAATAAATGATTTCTGAAATGTAATAGAAGTGATAAAAACTCATTCAGGAAACCATTCCCACCAAGAAACATTTGCGAGCTAAGGAAATCTGAAAATTTCAAGCTATCTAAAATGTATGATTCCATGAAGGTTGCCACCAGGTCTTTGAAACCAAGACCATAAACATGCTAGTCCATGGAAAACACCTACTTGACCATGATTGCTTCTCTGTTGGAAAACTGATGACCCTCTAATTCTATTGTGATCAAATCTTGATCATAAATCATTACAACTTCCTCTTCGGAATAGTGCTTAGAGGATAATGATAAAACAGTGTTTAAATGACAAGGATTATGATCATATAGAAACCTGTAGTTGTCTATGAAATCATTGGTTACCACATGCTCAACCTGATTTGAAAATTGATCATAAAATTTACATGCATACCTATATTTAGAATACTCTGTAAATGTTGAAGAATTCTGACCTGAATCTGAAATAAATTCACATTCTTGTTGTTGTTCCAAATCTACATCACATTCATTACCTTCCTGCTCAAAATTTGAGCCATACTGACATTCTTCTTGCTCATGTGCATGTAGATTTTAAAAGTAAACCCGCTCTCGGATCCTCCTGGAAGAACGGATGTTCTCCTCCACCTCTTGAGCATCTTCAAACAAGCTCCTTAAGGATGAAGACTTCCTTTCTAACAATAGAAGGGCAAGCTCTAAATGTTGAGACATAACATAATATACCATGGAAGCAGTCTTTGTAGGCCGAATATCCAAAGGCATATCACGATAAATGTTGTAGAACCTTCGATTGAAAATAGGAAAATATCCGTTCACCTCTCTCTTCAAAGCATAAAAATCAGTGAGATACAAATCAAGAGATTTGTTCTCACCCCAATGCTTCAAAAAATCATTAGACAGCTCGATCCAAGAACCAATAGAATCATCTCTCAGACCCTTAAACCATATAGCAACATATCTGAACAAAGACTTAGAGAAAAATCTCATGATCACATCATCATGAACAATCTCGAATTGATCAACAAAATTCTCAAAGGCCCTTAGATGACTCTCAACTGTGACATGATCCTCTCCGAAAAACCGGGGAAGATGCTCAAGGTATTCAAGAGGATAAGGATGAAGGAGATAGGGAAGCCTTAAAGGCTTGAACATATTCATTCTGATTTTAATTTGAAAAGCAATGGGTTGATCATGAAAGTTAATAGGTTGATGGCAAGGTTCAAAAGTTAAGGCAAAAGGTAATGAACTATGAGTAGGTTTTGAATCAATTTCAACCTCCACAAAGTCACAAGAATGATCTGATTCAGGAGGAATTGGAATGCAGAACTCATCTTTATGAACAGGCTATAATGAGGATATAAGATCAACATCAACGACATAAGGCTTCAATATTTCCTCTTATAAGGTTGGATATATGAAGGTAGGTTGATGATCATAGGAATAAACAAAATAGAAAACAGCCATCTTAACATGTGAAGGGAAGAGCATGAAAGAGATAATAAAGAACAACAAAAGTTCATGTAGAAGACTAATGAACTGATACCTGGATTTAGAATTCAGCCTCTTCATCTTCCTGTTAACCGGATCCTCCCTAGTGGAATCTTTAATCGTGGAGTCATCAGGCAGATTGCTACAGTCATTTATGTGTCCTTCCTTTGTCTGCCATCAAAAGTCGGATCTATGTCATTCTTCCCAGGGAAACTAGATTCACTTTCGTTCCTCGACAACGACGCCAAAAATGTTAGTGCTAGAAGTTGCTCTTGGATTGCTCAAGTGCAAGCCTAGCACATCATGAATAAAAATGTTTGATTGGATAACATGGGTTTTAGGAAATTATGAGAGTGGTAAAATCAATCAAGAAGGAAATGAATCCATTGGGCATGGATTCCATGAAATACAACAATCTTAACTTAAAATCCTATTGGAAGCAAATCAGGTTGAATAAGGCCCTAGATCAATTCCAAGATCAAATAAGTGTGAATGAAGAAATCAAGAAAAACACAAAGTGTAGCTAAGGCTGAAAAGCAACCTTCTTTCAGTCTCTACAGGAAGAATCTGTAATAGTTATAAACCTTTCCAAACATGACATAATGAAAAATATGTGTATGTGGCATCTATTATAATAATCCTTATCACAACATCTTCAGCACAAACTCTGTTCACATAATCCTTATATAAACAAAAACACATCTAATAGAAGAAGATATAAGAAGTACGATAACACATAAAGATCTCTGCACTTTCGACAGCTAACACATATATAAAAGAGCATATTTAGTTGCCGAAAGTCAGGGGATTCGGTAGCTAACAACATCTCTGTAGACCAAAATAAGCTGCCGAAAGTTTTGAGTTTTCAAAATTGTTCAAAACTTATAAAATGAACCCTTCACTATGTTTCAATCATCATGATATTTTATTGCAGGTTTATGGCTGCCTCTGAATCATGACACTGATTAGCATCATCTAATTTTTGATGAGGGTTTGTTACTATGTCTTGATGTCCATGCTATTCATTCCTCTAGGTAAGAAGGAACACAAAGTATAGGCTAGATGTAGAACCCAGCTACTATAAGATTTATTTGATTGATGCTAACTGTTGATGACTGTGTAATCCTATTTGATAGAATAATAAATGAAGAAAAAGATTTGTTTTTAGAATAGTGAGCTGTGAAAACATAGCCAAAAATTATCCAGAGAAATAAGTATAACACAGGGTTCAACACTTAATGCAATTAGCAGTAGATCTCTGAAGAAAGATGCAGCCTTTTCTTATGCTTTCAATTTGTCTTCAGAAATAAAATTGTATAACAGCTATGACAACTTCTGGATGACCCATCTGTGGATGCGGTGTACATATTTTGCCCACAAACTTAAGTCTTGAATGGGCTTTCAAGTCTTCCCAGAAAAATAAACACGTCCTTTTGGAGAAACCCCCTGCCTTGTTTGTATATGAGTTCAAAATTAGATCATCATTAGATGATAGACAAAATAATACCAATCAAGATTTGTAAAAAGGTTTTATGTACAATCCCTTGCGCCTTCCATAACTCTGGAAGCAAGGTATAGGACAAAACAATGTTTGTTGACTATTTATCTTTTGGAAATAACATAAGCATGGATTCTATTAAGAGAATCATCAATTTGGCCCTTGAGGATTGTGCTTCTTATTTGCAATTCATTATCCAAAATCAGAACATAATGAAACCTTCTTTGTACCTCCAATGCGCAACATCTCCAAACTCAGCTTGTTGATGATCGAATTCACATCTAGGAACTAGGCTTCCATGCAAGTCTTCGACACCTATGGCTTCAAAATCTATAAGCTTGGCGCAAGACACCTACAATCTCGATCACCTGTCAACTACTTGCAATTTGCATTTGATTATTTTTAAACTTTTCTCATGAGACATATCTTACACACATCATGATTTTGAAGATTAGAACTTTTAAATCTGCCACTAGTCTCTAGGGTATATTGATGACATATGTGGAATGGAGAGCTGGCACGTGCGCCTGGCTTTGGTATGCTGAGTGGCTTATGTGTTTTATATGTTGGTTTGTCAATTGACATGTTGAATTAGACTTTGGTATATGCACAGAACTTGGTTGCTAATATTGACTTAGGATAGATCAGGCTCACTTAAACACACACCACCTCTTTTGATAATATGAGATTAAAAAATATAAAAAACAAATGTATATTTTTTATATTTGAAAATCCACAAAGCATAGACTTGGGCTTACCAATTTATTTGCATTTTGTATTGTAGGTCAAGAGGGAAAAACCAAAGGATTTTTGGGCAAAAGTGATCAATGGGAGATTGATGAAGAATCTAAAGGTTAAAGACACTGACCAAAAGACTTAAGAAAATGATAAATCAAGTAGAGAGTGATGAAAACGCTCTCAAAAATACCATTTCATTTCGGTCGCTAACAATACACCAGTGTTTTACGTGGAAACCCAAAGAGGGAGAAAACCACGTAATGATTTTTCTTATATGTCTTTAAGAATTACATTCATTGGAAGCACCAACTTCCTTTTTTTTCCAGCTGGAACTGGAAGGAGGCTCCAACCCCCTAGTTTCTTAAGCTACAACCTGAGGGAAGCTCCAACTACCCAATTCTCTGGCTAGAATCAGAAGGAGGCTACAACCCCCTATTACTTTCGACTACAACCACATGTCCTTTCCCCGTCCAACCTCCTTTTCGTAGAAGTATAATGATGGAACCATTGTCACACTATCACTATGAGATATACTGCTGTAAACTTGTATCAATCAACCTGCACCAAACAACTTGTAACAACATGTACCAAACAACCTGTAATCAACTTGTACCATAAACAAGTGCATCAACCATGCACCAACCTGTACCTCAACCTGTACCATCAACGAGTGCATCAACCATGCACCAAATATGTACCAATCATGCATCAAATACACATAAATTGTGACTCTTCAAGATGTACAAACATCATCATCTATACACCTCATGTATGTGCTAACTCATCAACTACTTGTCTCAACCATGTACCCAACATGTACCTCAACCAAAAACCCTCATCAATCTCATCATCTAAATCTTATTTGTAACTTTGTAATAGACCTAGTGTATATGATCACATACCTACAAACCTTCCTTAACTTTAACAACAAGAGACTAGAATTTTCATCAAACTTTACTTTAGTCTCACATGACTAATTTTGGATTAGTGAACAACCATAACTTGAAATAATCATAGATATGTACCTGTAATGAATAAAGTTCTAAAAATAGTACACAATGTTCTTCAGTGCCTTTTTTGCAATTTCACCAGGTTTCACTTCTTGGAACCTCCCAGAAAATGAGTTATAGAAAAAATGGCATACCTTGCTAAATTCTGACTTATTCCAGAGAGCGAACTTGTAGAACGTGCCCCGCACAGAATATTTGTTCTATGGATCTGAAAATGGGACACAGAATACTACATATTGTACTCTAACCAAACATTTGGTATTACTTAATTTGGATTTGTTATGAATAAGTTATGACGTTTTTACCTGAAACACTTGTTTTAGACTAGTTTCAAGACTAGCCATAAACCCCATTTTCCACGGAGTGTAACTCCAAAAATACAATGAACCACAAGCTTAAATTTTTATCACAACTACTTGGATATGTTTCCTCAATGACCTCCATATTTTGTGGTTTGAATCATTCTAGAAAAATTTATTGCAAAAATGGTGAGATGACCTGTAAATAACATACCTTAGAAAGCATCATCAAAATAATTTATCCTTCCTTGAATTTCGGCCTTCTTTACTTCACATTCCCTCTGAAATTTTCCTTAGATATCCTTTGGTTACCTTAGTCACTTGTAGATAATCAATATCCTCAAGTCTGATTAAATGAGAGACCCTTGCCTCTTATTTATACTTTTATGTAGCTTCCTCAAGGGGTTACCTTCTAACCATCTTAAGCCACGTAGTAATTTCTCCATTAAATTTATTATTTAAATAATTTGTTTTGTATCAACTTTGACTTATATTACACACATCACTTCACTTTATTATTTAAATAATTTCTTCTTTGCAACCACTTTGACTACTTTGACCTTTTGGGTCTTCTAGATGACTCACGAGGGTTCTCCAACTTCACATGGCCATAAATATCTAACCGTGAGGAGTTATGTGACGTTCCACATACCACCGGAAATGAAATGACATGTATTATCCATCTAGAGTAGTCTTACCTTCAAATATATTAAAACTCATATCATTACACATCAAACAAACTTGGGTCCATTACCCAAACCTTTTTGCTACCGACATTCGCTACCAGACTTTCTTCAAGGGTTGACATCAATGACAACCAACCCAAATAATCAACAATTTTCTTATTCTGGATTTTTATTCCCTTGCTTCTTATCTTTTAACTTTCTGATTTTCACTAGTAAATTTTGATTATGATTTTTTAATCGTAATATTTCTTCATCTCGTTCTAATAAGTCTTGGTCCATTTTTTGTCTTTTGGTCTTTAGTTCTTCATTTTGTGCAATGAGTTCCTGAATACACTCTTTGAAGTAACGATCATCTTTCTCTATTAACCCATTAAAATATTTCTCTTCTCAATTTCAATCTGTAATTTTTTATTGCTCGCTTTATAATGTCATAGTTCTCCTTTCAATATTTGTGATTGTATTTCTGAATTATCTTGATATTATTCCATAATAATTGATTCCCCACAAATCCGACATAAGCAATTTTGATTTTTAAAAATTGTCATATACTCAAACTCCATTTCACAAAAATGACATTTAGTCAAAAATTTCGATTTATATATGGAATTGACCATTTTTGTTTTATAAACTTGAATTGGTTTTAAGATTTGTTTTTAAATTTTAATCAATTTGTACCTTCAAGTTACTTTGTACTTCAAAAATTTTCTTCACCCTTTTCTTTTTATCTTCACTTTCCTCTCTCCAACAATATTAAATATATATATTTCCTTTACACATTTTTTTATACTTTATAAAAATACTTTATATCCACTTTAAGTAACCTTTTTTATACTTTATAAAAGTACTTTTATATTAATTAATTTAATAGTGTATTAATTAAATGCCCGTTTACTTCTCGTTTATCCACAAATAATATATAAATCTATGCACTTTTTATAACTTTGAATATGGCCTTAAGATTATTTTTATAATATCCCTTTGATAATTAATTTGGATGTACGAGGTATGAGGTCTTTCTTTTTTAATAATTGGTCCTTTGTCTTGCTTTTACTTCTTGTAATTTCTTTTAATGGTTTCTCTTGCTTTTTTAATAATATTTTTGTAATATATTATATATATTACTTATCTTATTTTTTTGTTTTTGAAAGACACCTTTAAATACTCTTTTTACTTTTTCCCTTTTATTTTAAAAACTTCAAATACTCTTAAGTAGCTTCAATTACTCAATAATATTTTAAAAACTTCAAATACTCTTATGTAACTTCAATTGCTCAATAATAAGTCACATTTTTACACTTTGCGGTAACTTTTATGAAAAATCATTTTTCTTTTTTAACAACCCCACTAAAATATACTTTCTCTTAATAATAAAAATTAATATCTTTTTTTTTAAATAAGATATTGATATTCTCTCTTTTCATGGGCCCTTTTAATAAACTTAGTAACTTTTTTTTAATGAATAATCGCAACCTTTGACGTTTGGGATTTCCTTTTTGACTTATTTAACTTATATACTTCATTTTTACTCGTAAAGTTATGGAGATGCACTTTTTACTCCTCCTAACTTCTTGGTAATTGTTGGTCAACTAACTATTACACTCATGGGTAAGATTTCACCTTTGTATTTAATAGTTTGACTTTATATTTTTCTTTTGTAACTTTTATATTGAAACACTTTGATTTTATTTATTTTTTCCTTTTATTCATAAATCAGTTACGTATGTATTTTGAATTTGCAGTGGAATATCTTCAATAAAAAAAATTGAGTTTTTATATGGCCAAAGGCTTGAGTTGGTCAAAGACCCTGACTTCAAAGAAAATCTGAAAAAAATTGTTGGCCAGAATCCGATAATCAACGAAATGCCCAAGAAGGGGCTCTGATACCAAATCAAAGGAACACAGTACGTCATGCACAAATAATCCAAAATATCTAGAATATAGTAATCAAATCCACACACACACACACACACACACATATAGTAAGATGATTAGTAAGAATGAATAGTAAGATGATTACAAATGAGAATGAGGGCTCGCTTATATACCCACGCAGGGGTGCCGTTAACCAATAGTCATGTCCTTTGAGACATGTCTTTTCATTATTAATAATTATTATTTATTAATTATCATTTAATTATTATGTTATTAATATCTATTTTATATGTATATTTATAACAGTTCCTTACACTTATTGTTGTATAAAGAAAGGGTGAAGTCACGCTTGAACAATCTTGTGTGAGATTGGTATGACTACATATTTTTGGTCATAGGAAGAGGAATTTTATGGGAGATTTGGTTTCCCATATAATATTCCTTGGAGACTTGATTCATTGATTGGACATACAATACTAGTCTTAATCATATCCCACCAATCTTACTTGAATAAGATTGTGTAAATGCTAACCTTATGACTCTTGACTAATCATCTCATACGTTTCAGAAGAGAAAATGGGAGAGTAACATTCATTCTTAGAGTACCAACTTGCAAATTTTGGTTAAGCTTTAATATATGTTGTCATTGAAATTCTTGACCATATCACCATATGGGAGAACATCCACGAGATAGTATCTTAACAATTCACCCTTGTGAATGAAAACTCAAAAGATGGAAACCTACGACAAGTTGTAGGTTCCAGGACCATGAATGCCATTCCTAGGAATTCATCCATTAAAAAAAGTTCCATCTATGCCTGAAAATCTAGTTTACTATGGATGATAATCTATTTCACATTTTTAATCTTTGAGGCTTCCTGATAAACAAATAATATCCATTTCTAGACATAGTTCAATGCAAAAGGCCACAAGAAATACGTTGGATGTTCTAGGAATTTCCTTATGGGACAACCATGATTTACAAGGAAGGAGAATTGTATGAGGCCATTTCATTTACTAGAAAGAAAACTACCTTATAAATAAGTCTTCATTTTAGAAGTCGTCTTCTAAGGAGCCTACATGTTAATGAAAAACGAAGAGAAGACATCTCAAGGGAATTGTAACTTCACATGGTAACATTTGGATTGGAAGAATATAATCGTTTCCACTTGAAGATATGTTATTGTAAAAATTTTCTTCCTTAGTCTGTTTTATGAAGGTGATAATTGCGATTAGAAATACAAAATCTGAGGTTCAAAATATGGCTTGCCTGTTATTATTGAATTCTATAATTTTGCATATTTTGTTGGTTATTTGACTAAAAATCGATAATTTGGTGGTGATCAACTAACAAACAATGCATCACATAATTCTTTCAAAAATAAATAAATTGTTGAATTATTGCTCTCTAGTGGTATGCTTATCTCATCTTAATGTAAATATGCATGCATATTGCAGTGTATCTTGACTGAAGTAAAAGAGTTTCAATTTAAGGAACGAGATAAATTCAACCTTTTTGTTTATGTGGATGATGAAAGCCTCATTTCAGAGGTTCTT
>ML784874.1:374088-397554 GCA_009831015.1 Picea engelmannii | reverse complement strand
TAGGTGATATTGTTGGATTTAATGATCATAACCTTCATTTTGTCAGTGTTCATAGTCATACCTATACTACAACATAAGTCCTTGAGGATTCTAAGCTGCTTACTAAGGTCATAGGTATTCCTTTCCATAAGAACAATATCACCAACACAGAGAAGAAGGATGATTACAATACTAGCAAGAGTTGGTCCAACACAACTTGTGGCTTCCAAACAATCTCCTAACTTGTCAATGTAAATGCCAAAAAGAGTAGGAGATAGGGGACAACCTTGCTTGACTCCTATATTGCAGTTAATTTCTTCTGACCAATCCTTAGTGCTCCTAAACTTGGCAATAACCTTCTCATACAACCTTACCGTGGTAGCTCTCAGCTCGGAGAGAACTTTTAGCTCTTCTAACCTATTTGAAAGGTTAGTCTCACGCACAGTGTTAAAAGCTTTCCTAAAGTCAACGAAACAACAAAGGAGATTAGTTTTATTTTTACGACACTCCTCTGCAATGATCCTAAGCATGATAAGGTGGTCTAAAGTTGAATGATAACCTCTAAAACCGGCCTGACCTTTAGCTCTTTTTCCATGACTTTATAACCATATGCTTATCTTCTTTTCCAAAATACTTCCATATAGCTTGGATAAAATGGAGTTAATTATAATGGTCCTATAATTAGAGGGCTTTCTTTTATCCCCACTTTTAAAAAGAGGTACAATGAGGCTTTGAGTCCAAGGTTTAGGGAATCCCTACTTGACTACTAAATTGAAGAGCTTGTGTATGTGAGGGATGAGAATAGGCCCTCCAATTTTTAATATTTCAGCTTGGTATCCCTCAATGTCCTTAGCTTTACCATTTGTAAGTCATTTAACCCCAAACTTTATGTCTTCTATAGAAAAAACATCATCTTTTGTAAAAACTTTTGGAATTTTTTCGAGGGCATTACAGGATTCCTAAAGATTTTTAAGGTAGTAATTCCACTCTTGCAGGGGAATCATAGAATTTTCTTTAGTTTTACGAGTCAAGATTTGCCTCAAAAATTTCTTTGTATCTAGCTTAGAAATGTGCAAAATATTCTATTGCTTTCTATTTATGTAGTGCCATTTTTTTTTAAAATTAGGGCTTCGTATCTATTAATCTTATCATATTTTAAACACTCATTATAGGCATCCCTAATGGATTTTCTAGCAAGTTTGTACTCATTATCATACAAGGGTTGATAATTGTATTCTTCTTTTTACACAATGCTTCGATGGAATTTTTTTTTATGGAGGTAGAGAGGGTTGTTGTATAATTATGATAGATGTCTTCAATAAATTTTTTATATGATAGAAGATTTAATTCAGTGTTTAAGTCCTTTAAAAAGAGATCAACTTTATTTTGTTAAAAGCATATGCCTTTGGTTACCAAAGTTATCTTCAAGGGGGTTTTTGTGCATGATAAAGTTTAGAGTTATGGTTAAAGGTCTATGATCAGAGTCACGCTCATGGTCATTTAAAAGATCAAAATTTAGTATTTGGTTGTAAATAGGGATACCCGATACCACATAGTCCACAACACTATATACAATAGGGAGGTGTATAAAATGTACAAATAATAGGTGCAAAACAAAAATTGCTATATACATCTTCTTAGCATTGACATCTAAAATCTCCACCCAAATGAACTGATTGAGAGGGTCTTTTTAATGAAAACGTATGTGAAGAGAAATGTTTGTTCTTATGTAACAAGCTATGTCTCCAAGCCCTCTACAAAATGATTTCTTGATCCATGATGACCACACAATAAATCCGTCTATGTTAGGGACCTTAGATTCCTTATGCTCTCAAGTTTCAACTAAAAATATAATATCAATTTCACTTGGGATCCAACTTAATATAGGTCATTTGTTCCAAGGAAAGCCTGGACAGTTCCAAGAAAGGCCCTGAAATGTCTCAAATTACTATTTATTGTTATCCTTTTGGTCTCTATCCCTAATAATAGCTTTTTGGTTCATAATTATTGCCCATTTTCCTCTTTTCTGGCTTCCTTTACCTTTAGAACCTCCTTCCTTAATTTAGCTCGATCTTTTGGAATGAGGTTTTCATTTATAAATATTAGAGACCCTTTTAAGCTCGAAGTTTTACTAAGTATGTCATATTTATGGGCATTACAGCTTACCATAACCCGAATCAACCTATTTTTATGTTCAATTATTTTGCCCAACCTGTTTTCCTCTATAAGTCCAATTGTTTCAATTTGTGATTTATTTTTTAATTCCTCCTTACTATTGTTAATGTGTCCTCATCTTTATGTTCTTTTATACTAAAAATTATGAGGTTCAAGGCTCTTTTGTTATGGTCTAACTCTATGAACTTATTCATTTACTCTTTGATAGATTTGATATCCAATTTGATATCCAATTTAGGGACAAATTATTAATTAATGTCCTCTAGCTCTTTAATCTTGTCCCTAAGATTGTTATTTTCTTCCACCTCTTCTTCCTTCCGTTCTTGTTTTTTATTTTTTATTTTTTATAAATACAGTTGAGTCTTAAACACTAATAAGTCATTGTCCATCTATCTTTGAATGTTATCTTCTAAGAATCTAAATTTATTATCAAGCATTGCTACCAACTCACTTTGAAAACATTACTACTAATTCACTTTGAAGTTTAACTTCTCTTTTTTCTATATATTTTTTTATTGATTCTATAGATTCTATTAATTATATCACTAGGAAGGAACACTTGTTTTGTTTTATTCCGACTCGTTACGTTTCATTAATCCTTCATAATAATTCTGACGCCGACGTCTTATCCTTTGTGTGTTTATCTTTATTTTTATGTTAATGTTGGAAGCATCCATCTTTTTCCTCACGCAGTCTTAGAAAAGACTTGACTTTTGTTTAACACACGCAAAGACTTGCTCGATCAATCTTTTTCAATACACAATAAAAAGAAAAATTGTTTTACTCGGCTACTTTGTTGTTAGGTGCCTGGAAGCTTTCCTGCAGTGTTTACAAAAGTGGAGACGATAATCCCAGAATTATAAAAATTTTATATTAGTTGTTTTAAAATTTATTAATATATATAATAAATTTAATTAAATATCTTTATCTAATTTATATATATAGAATTATGTAATATTATATCAACAAATTTTTACAAGATAAGTATATATAGGTTTTTTAAATTTTTTATTTAGATTTTTCTATCTCAAAATAAATTATATATATATATATATATATATATATATATATATATATATATATTTTATTTTTATTTTGTATAAACAATCATTATCTATTTTTATGATAGAATTTCATTGTTTTACTAATATCTTATTATAAATTTTCTACTACTTTTTCTTTTATCAAATCTAAAATAGTTCATAGTTAACATATATCAAATAAACAAAGAACTACATACCACATACCAAAAAGCTTAAAATTTTTCTATATCTGAAGAAAAATACATGTATAAATGAGGTGACAAGCCAATCAACCAATCTCTTAAAAATTGAAACTTGTACAGACATTTTTTTCTCAATCTGCAAGCATTTTACAAGTCAGTCTTTTACAACTAATAGTCCAAGTCAACACACAATATGTACCCAACAGCACAACATTTAATATTGTATATGTTGGGATATAAGACATACATATCTTGACATGTATAACATTAAATACTTTGATGTATATCGATAACCCCATAGTGTAAATGTTCTACTTTTTTTACTTTCTCTAACAACTACCACCTGAATCTCGCAACACTATTGTTGATAAAATCACAATTTTAGAGTGCTCAAATCTTATTTCTGAATGCTTAAATCCATTCACCGCCCTCAAAAACCACCCTAAATAAAAAATAAGTGCATGTATATCCATCCTTATATCTCCCTACATGAAAAATTTAATGGTCCTTTTAGTACCCTAACAACAATAAATAGTCCTTTTAGCACCCCTGACTACAATAAATGGTGCCAACTATGTGCTTAGTCCTTTTAGCACCCTAGCACCCCTGATTGCAATAAATGGTGCCAACTATGTGCTTATTGATTACCTTTATTTTAAAACTGGGACATCATTTTTCACTCATTGTTAATGTATATAACATCGTTGACTCACTCCAATGGAGGACATAGAGGCCAGAACTTGCTAAACTAAAATACCAGACATTGTATAGATTGACTCTTTTTTTTTTAGCATAAAATTTCTCAATATATTTATATGTTGTTCTCATAAAAAAAAAGTATATTGTTGTGCTATTAAAACCATCTTCAAGAGGTATACTCATATATGTTGTTCTCATAAAAAAAAGTACATTGTTGTGTTATTACAACCATCTTCAAGAGGTATACTCATACCACATAGTCATAACCTTTCCTAGTAGAAACATAGACATACCCTGAAGTCTTACATAAGTGATATTAGTATAAAGGCAGACTCAACAAAAAGCCAACCGGAATACAAAAATAGTATGACCATGGTGACATATGAGAAGCACAAAATGGTAATTCAAGATCTCATATTAATTGCGTAGTCATCCCTGCTATATTATCTAGTTCACAGATAGAGACACATAGTTAGTGGAGGGCCCTCGTGGCCATCCTGCCATTTGTTGTAATGGATCCTCCCTTATGGAACCCGTAGTGCTCTTTTTGATATCACATCTACTTCCACATTCTCTTCCCTGTAGATATGATCAAATCTAATGATGTTGAATAAAGATATAAGATCATGGATCTTATCCATCCAACCCATAAGAGAATATACTTGTAAGTTTCTCTTGTATTTTAACCAATCTATCACAATCTTTGAATCTCCCGGAACATGAAGTTGATCAATATCCAACCGATGTGCTAAAGTTAAAGAGGCCCACACCCCAAGTAGTTTCACCCTAGTATTTGAGCCCATCCCACAGTTGAATGTCCACCTATAAATAGTATTTCCTGAGATCTTAATGATGCCCCCAACCCCACTTAGGTTATCATTCTCTTGCGCAACACCATCAAACCAACAACTAGATACCAAAGCAATGTCAGGTGTCTTCTTGTTTCTTTTGCAAATTCTTTTTTGTAAAGACTGTCCACTGGGAATTTTTACCATCCCTCTGATTTTGATGCCAATACCCTGTATAGTAGGAGAACAATTTTCAAAAATACACTTATTTCTTTCCAGCCATATATACCAGCAGACCACTATTGGAAGTGTAATATAGACTTTTTCTAGTTTCAACCAATTTTCATAGCAATTTGTTAAAGAGATACCTCCCCAAGGAGAAGCAAGACTAAAAACAGTAAGTAAAAACTACCACAGGTGGAGTGTGAAAGGGAAATTTGAAAATAAGTGTAAAACGATCTCCTTGTCCCTATGACAGAGTGGACATATGCTAGGTCCCTCCTGTCCTCTTTTTCGCAATGAATCCCATGTTAGGATTTTGTTCTCCAAAGCCAACCATAGGAATAATTTGATCTTGTAGGCTAGTTCCCATGACCACATTTGTCTTCGCCACAACACGGTCTGTTGTGGCCACTATTTTTTTTCCATGGTGTTATATACATATTTTACCATGAGAAGACCCGACTGGTCACCACCAGTCCAGATTAAAGTATCTTCTCTAATTTGTATGTGGACACCTGAGTCAATAAGCATCTTAACAAAAGAATGCCATTCAGTAGCCTCTAGTCCCGTAAGTCCCAGCTCCTCACTGTTTCTCCATCGACTTGTAATGAAACCCCTGGAAGACTGTGCCTTAGCTTGATATAGGTAACATATATTTTTATTTTTTAATGCCAACAAGAGATCCCAGGAAAGTAAAGAAGTATTGCCAATGCCTAAGATCTTGTCCAAGCCGATTAGTACAGAATAACCATTCTCGGGCTTCCAACTTATCCAGTGTGTAATGAGAGGCAGTGATTTCATCAAAATTTTCCATATCTATGAGGTCGAGGGTTGCAAAACTGTAGCCATTCTGAGCCATGTAGCCACTGAGGTGTGTGCAAGGTATTTGTGTTTTATCACCTTATGCTAGATCCCCTCTTTCATCAGAACACACCATAAGGAGTTTACAACTAATGCACAGTTGAATATGAAGAGGTTCCTAAGTCCCCAACCTCCTAAGTGTTTCGTCTTTGAGAGTATCTCCCAGTTGCAGAGATGTATACCATGTCCTTTTCTACCACCAGTCCAAAGAAAGTCAAAGATCCTTTTTTGAATGTTTGTGAGGTTAGAGATTGGGACTACCGCGAGGGCCATCCAATATACAAATTATGTTTCCAAGACCACCTTTTCTAGAGTACATTGACCTCCAAGTGTTAACCAATGGTTACACCAGTGTTTAATCCTATTTTCAAACTTTATGATAAGCCATCTCTAGTCTTCAAAAGAGGTTTTCTCAGCTTTTATGAAATACCCCAAATATCTAAAACCCACAGACAACTCCGTAATGTTACAAGGAAAAAACTCTCTATGGCCAAGGGTAAACCACAACAGATAGGTATGACTGCAAAAATCAACTCAATTCCAACATATGCTATATAGACTAATGTGCAATACAAGGAAGAGGCCTACCTCGATCCAACGTTTGATGATGTTCCACCGTTGAGCACTTTGACCCAAAGCCTTATACCTATGAGAAGTTCTCAACAAACAAGCAAAGCAAGTATATAGTGATGATATAGAAGGAGTTAGCACATCAGATAGCATAATCCATTAATAGACATTACAAGCACGCCCATGGATAAAAATCATATATTTGCAAGATACCAATGGGACGAGAAAGGAGTATTTCTATTAATAATTGATCAGTAGAAGTGTCAACATTACAGACTTTCGTGTTGGTACAGTTCGAAACCAAGAAACCAAGTTCCTTCCAACTGGGTCTCCACCACTCAATCCTCCACCAAGGGCAAGCTCATGAGAAAGAGACAAATAGGTCCTCTCAGCAATAAGGGAAGAGCTTGGCGGTTGAACACTGTGTTTAGACTTGAGGGACAAAGGGATGCAGACTCAATATGAAGTAATTTCTCCAGTGTAACTTTGCTCTCAAAGTTGAATTGTTTCTCTCACTTTTCCATAGTTCAAAATTTTGGTCTTATAGCCTCTAGAATGCAATTGAAGGGCCGAGTCAGAACGTTTCCAGTACATGGAAGGCCAAGGATTAGAGATATTTTGTCATGACATGAAAACCCGACCTCATTTTGTATTTTTTGGCACAAATCCCGATATACGCGAGTTGTAATGGAGCAACGAGCGTATATGCATATTGCATAGCAGTTAGGGAGCGTATATGTGGGAAAATGTATATTGTTTTAGCTCTGGATTCATAAAAAATTAATCTAAAGATATCTGTATACCATGGAGTACAATCTGATCTCCCATGATCACTGAAGTCAGATAGGTATTGGTCCAATGAAATGGAAGAAACAGCTCAGGAACGCTGTGGCCACATAGTGATGTCTTCAAGTCTTCTACACTATCTGCAAATGGTGCAAGTTTACATCATGTGAATAAATGAGTTGAGGTCAAACATGATGAGACATCGTTTGATTACCGGTCATTGAAGTATATTGTTAACAAATGTGAGACAACCTACCGATAATGAAAGTAGGTATCGAGGCACCGAGTACATCTCTACAAATGTGAATAAAGGAGTTGGTGTCGAACACTTGAGAGATGCATTGATCAGGAGACATTGATGTATTCCCATCTGTCAATGGCGAGAGAGCCTACCACTAATGGCTGCAAGCCTCAAGGTACTCATAAAACTCTAGGTCCCATATCCAGAATAAATGAGCTGAAGTCGATGGAAAGAGACCCACTAAAAGGAGATCATTGAGGCATCTCTCATCAGTTAGCGTGAGGAACAAAGCAGGAGCTTCATGATTTGGTGGAGATCGAACGAAGAACATGTTCACAAACCAACGACCCTGTGCATCTTTCGTGTGTGCCAAATGCAAACGGTACACGAAAATGACCCTCTGAATAGCAGCCAATGATGAAAAACTGCTGACAAAGGCGAGGAAACCACCAATAAGGTTAATGGTATCTAAGACACTGCACGAATCCCAAAGTGTGAATAGATGTCTTACCGTCGAACACAAGGGAAACCACCTAGTCAACGACCAATGATGAAATGTCGATTGTTGGGTTCAAGGTGACCTACCAATGATGAAAGTAGGGCTAGGGTGCATGATAAGACCAAAGTATCATGTGATTCTGAGACAAACTGAGGGTATGAATGGCATGCAAAGTCAAGATTTCTGAGGAGTGTCCAACACAGGTTGATAGAATTCCTTTGAGCAAGAGCATGAGACATATGGTGAACTCCGTCATCATGGACTCAATGATGTGACAATTAGATGAAGGGGGCATCAATAACGTTCTCTATAGGGACAGGAAGAGTAACCAGTCGATAGAGAAAACTTTGTAGCGAGATCAGCTTCCTAAGGCCATGCTAAACCCAAAATTATGATGACACATAGACTCAATAACTTTCTGCTATGTTAAAAGGCGACATGACTGTTGCCAATTACAATATAGTATTCCCTTCCCACCCGTCTTTTTTTGTTTTTTCATAACAAATTAATGCTATGATACAGAGGAGGGAACGAGTGTCACAAGTAAGAAAAACTAGTTCTAGCAGTGGAACTTACCTATGCTCAATGCAAGGAAATGCATGCGGGAGATGGACACTCGGGGTGATGTTCCCTCCAGGGTATAGGGTGTCAAATTGCGAAGGATAAAAACAAGGCTCTGCTTGGTTGATAATGCAAACTGCTTAGGCAACGGTTTATAACGCAAAGCGAGAACCGACTAACGGCTCAATACAACAAGCAAGGGCATGAGATGCAATTACAACTTAACACCAAAAAATGTCCTTTTTATATATTTTAGTCTACTTGGTGTGAAAAAGGGGTAAACTTGTTCCAAATAGACGTCTTTTCAAATCCAATTTATGAGTGTGAAAAAGACAAGTTCACTTGGCAATCTTTTCTATTTTTGATAGCGAGTCGGAAAAGAGCTTAACTAGGACTCATGATCTTTCAAATCCAATTTTAACGAGTGTGAAAGGGAAAAATCACTCGACAATCTTTTCAGTTTTTGGACGAGTTAGAAAAGAGCTTAACTGAGACTCGTTATTGGGAGTCTAATCAACATGTAAAGGGGGAGGCCAAGGCTCCCGTCCCGGCCTTCTGTCAAATGTCAGTATCTTGCGAATAGATGACAAGAGCTTGGGAAAACCCAAGGTTTTCCAAGTCGAGGAGGAGAAGGTGCTAACGGAGGATACAATCTCTATGATGGTTCAAATAATGTATCTTAATGGAAAATACATAGGTGGGGGAATGGGATGTCCCATCAGGTCGTCCCAATCAAAAGGAAACTCGTCAGGAGTTAGAGGGAGAGCATTCAGGGGAAGAATAAATCTCTCTCATTCAGAAGGGGGAGGATTTGAAATGTTGATGACATGAATGAAAGGTGCGTCATTCTCTTCAGAGAGAGTAGGGTTGACCAAAGACTACACTGGTGTGGCCACTTCTTCAATTATAGGCTGAAGAGGATGTATAGTAACGGGGGCAAGAGATGCTTCACCCTTAACAAAGGGGGTGAGTTGAGGAGAAGATTGCATCGGTGGAAACAATGAGACGATCAAGGGAGAAGTGGTGTGAAGAGAAACCACGAATGCCTCATAATCTGAAGGGCTCTTGGGTGAGCCCCACGCTTCTGGTATCTCGGTAGTAATCGAACACAAATGAGTAAGGTGACTTCCTTCGCAAGTCCTGCAAAATAATTTAGGCTTACGTCTGAGGCGTTTGGGCTTCTCGATGTAACTAGCAAAGGAAAGAGATTCATCTATTGTATGATGAATAGAAGCAAGAGACGTGACATGGCTATGATTCAGGGAAAAAAGAACGGTGTGCTCAACATAATTGGTAGAGGTTGGGGGAAAGCTTTTGTCATAGTTTGTAGAAGAAGTCGACCCATCGCCGACATGACTGGAAGAGGTTGGCGACGAAGCACCAGTATGACTGATAGTGACTGGGTTGGCGACAGATGGTGGCATTTGATTCCACAGTCCGGGGAAAGATTGATTCTGAAAAATTGCAAGCCATGCATGATCTTGGTATACCTCTGGCCCTAGCCCAAAAAGATGTTGGTTCACGCCAAAATGGTCCGTAGAGGTTTGGACGGGCATCGTCATTGAGGTATGTGAAGAGACCGAGGTATGATAAGGATTATTCGAGTGAGGATATATGTTTCCCCCTTGTGAAGGGGTCTCATAAAGAGGGTATCCCAAACCATAAAACTGGTTCTCTCCATATGAAAGACCTGGTGGTAATTGAGGACCTGTCATGGAAATAATGTTTGAAGGAACTGACATGGAGGACGAAAGATACATGGGTGGGGTGTAATAAGTGGGATAGGCACCCATCTAAGTACTGGCTCCTGAAAGAGCATAGCTAGTATTGGATCCATAGGGGGGAAGGTTCCAACCTCCCATGGGGACACGACTCATATCAAACGAAGAAGTAGGCATCGGAGCCATGGTTCCCCCGGGTCCAATGCTAGGATTCATGTATGTGGGCTAGGGAGAGGGTTGCATGGGGGAAGGCATATCAACAAAAAAATGGCTAGAGACCCAAGGTGCGGACTGAGCATTGTAGTTCTGCATACCATTGTAAAAAACGGAAGGGTCCATGCCCATGAAATTAGCAGGTATCATGGGGTGGGTAGCAGTGAACGAGGGAGCAAAAGAAACTCCACTATCCATAATGATGAAACCCAAAAAAGACGCCTAAGTTCGACTAGTAGTCAAATAGAATACCAAAAAATTCAAATGACCAATATGCATGCAAACAGGCTAAAGTGGCTGAGTGGCCTCCCTCGCTAAAGAAGGTGTGTCTCGTCCAAGAGGGACCTGAGACTCCATGCTAAATTTTGGAGGTAATAGAATCAATTATAAGGGCCCTCGTGGGCTTAACAACCAGTTGGTCAGATCCCCCCGAAGAGGTAATCCTCCATAAAGGTTGTGTTTTGTCCGACCCTTATCTGACTCAGGGTACAAGCAGAATAACCCCTGCAAGTAACCTATGAGATACCTAAGTCAAGCAACTAATAAACCATTGTATAACCGATGCATAGGCAAGCAGTCATAAGTCCGGATCACCGTATGGGCAGGGTAGCAAAGCCCAAAACCTTGAAAGCACCGCCTCTCACAGAGGTATGGGCACTAGCAAGATCCCTAAATATGAATAAATCCATAGAAATATCTCTGACGCTAGGTGAGTATCCAGGGGTTATCCCTTTAACTAACTTCACGCGACCTCGTGATTAACTCTGGTGTGAGCGGAGCCTCCTGATCTTACCTATTATACAATGGACTTCTCAACTCCCTGTCTCAGACACATATGTTGATTTTATTGCCTTGGAGAAGTTTACTCACAAAATCCTATTCCAAAGCACTAAATCCTAAGCTAATTTGTGCACCCTAAAAATAAATTCGTGACTAATCAATTTTAGTTTAAAGCGTAAATTTTATTGGCCGTGGTTACTCAAAAAGGTATGGAAGTGAAACTCATGGTGTTATGACTCTGCCAGAAAATAAATATGGATATAATGCAAAGTCTATATTTAACTTTTCAATGAATGATATGCTAATAAAAACAATGCAGTCTTCAATTTCAAATCTGCAATTTAGAAATAAAATATGATCTTTCGCTAAATGTGCTAAGCTAATGATAAAAATTCAAAGACAAAAATGCCAAGCAATGCAAAATGCCTATTTTTTTTTGTATTTTCAATATTCTAAAAAGAAAATGCATGGGATGATAAGCAACTTGACAGATGAATTCTACTGTGTATAAAAGAAGTAACTCAAGTAGAATACCAGGCAGCCAAGCAAACAACCCAGAAGCCAAGGACAAATTAAAAATAAAAACAAAGAGAAAGACTACGCCCAAAAATTCAACTCCAAACATGATTCTTGTCATCCCAGATAATCTCAATAGACACTACAGAGACCTAAGAAGTCTCAACAATCTTTAAATCCTACCCAGAAGTCACTCAACCAAGCAAGCAAGCAAGGGGAAGTGGTATACGCGCCTGTTCAGGAGAACAAAGCGTATATACGCTTCTTGCAGTGAGACAACAAGCATGTATACGCGACTGTAAAGGAAAAAAGGGCGTATATGCTTTAAAATAAGGCTAGGTAAGGGTAAAAGGATCAAAACTCAGACTCAAAGTGAATAGGATCTGTCAAGCAGTGATACGACAAGAAACACAAAGGAAAAAGAGCAACGTAAGAAGAAAAATTACTTCAACCCTTAGAAGGAAGATCTTTCCCCAGTGGAGTCGCCATTTCTGTTACAAGGGAAAAACTCTCTATGGCCAAGGGTAAACCACAACAGACAAGTATGACTGCAGAAATCAACTCAATTCCAACATATGCTATATAGAATAATGTGCAATACAAGGAAGAGGCCTACCTCGATCCAACGTTTGATGATGTTCCACCGTTGAGCACTTTGACCCAAAGCTTTATACTTGCAAGAAGTTCTCAACAAACAAGCAAAGCAAGTATATAGTGAGGATATAGAAGGAGTTAGCACATTAGATAGCATAATCCATTAATAGACATTAAAAACATGCCCATGGATAATAATCATATATTTGCAAGATACCAATAGGACGGGAAATGAGTATTTCTATTAATAATTGATCAGCAGAAGTGTCAACATTACAGACTTCCGTGTGGGCATGGTTTGAAACCAAGAAACCAAGTTCCTTCCAACTGGGTCTCCACCACTCAATCCTCCACCAAAGGCAAGCTCATGAGAAAGAGACAAAGAGGTCCTCTCAACAATAAGGGAAGAGCTTGGGGGCTGAACACTATGTTCAGACTTGAGGGACAAAGGGATCCAGACTCAATATGAAGTAATTTATCCAGAGTAACTTTGCTCTCAAAGTTGAATGCTTTCTCTCTTTTTTCCATAGTTTGAAATTGTGCTCTTATAGCCTCCATAATGCAACTGAAGGGATGATTCAGAACGTTTCCAGTACATGGAAGGCCAAGGATCAAAGATCTTTTGTCGTGACATGGAAACCCGACCTCATTTTGTATTTTTTGGCAAAAATCCCGATATACGTGAGTTGTGATGGAGCAACAAGCGTATACGCATCTTGCATAGCAGTTAGGGAGCATATATGTGGAAAAATGTATATTTTTTAGCTCTTGATTCATCAAAAAGGGATAAAAAGTCTGCATAGGGAAATGGAAAAAGGCCCTCTGTGCAACATAGCAATGGTGAGGCAAATCTTTCTATAACAGTAAAATTGTAAGAAAATATATCCTTATATCTCGCCAGAGCTTCACCTTGTATCCCTGAGTGATGGAAAGTGGATTTATTAAGATTTACTTTTAATCTCGAGGCACAACATAAATGTTCCACTAAAGTTTTCATCACCATCCACTCTTCAATAGATTCCTTTGTTATGATAAGAACATCATCGAAAAATATAAGATGTAGTATGTTTATAACCCTGGAGACCTTGACCCCAGTCAACCTTCCCTCCGTTTGTCCTTTCTTCAATAATAAACTAAAGCTTTCCATAATAAGGATGAACAGCAAGGGCAAGAGCGAGCACCCTTGACATATTCCATGTTCACTGTGAAAAAATGGGGAGGTCTTACCATTTATCATAACAACAAAGGAAGCACTAACAACACAACTCATAATCAAGTTTATAGAAGTGATATTGAATCTTGTTTGTACAAGAATTAGACGCAAGAAATCCCAACTTACACAGTCGAATGCTTTTTTTTAATCCAATTTTAGTATAAGTGTTTTGGAGGGGGAGAGGAGAAGGGAGGAAGAAGTTTGGGCTGCATCTGTTTTGCAGACAACTTACTTGAGGACTCTCACAGGGGCACGTGTTTCTGGAAATTTTGGGTTCGGGGTCCAGGAAATCGTAAGGAAACCTGGGGCTAAGGAGCCAAAGAGGTTGTTCCTAGCTGGCTGGGAGGTTAATCAGTTTGGGCATGATTCATCAACTTCAGTCCAGCTTCAGTTTAGCTTCAGGTTGAGCTTCAGTTCAACATCAGATTGAGGTAAATACATTTCATTATCATTATGTTCATTATTATACGATTGTTTCTATTCATCATTATACGGTTGTTGTTGTTCATCATTATACTGTTAAAACTGTCAATTATTATGCTGGAAGAGTATTATTATGCTGGTAAATAAAGAAGTGAATAAGATAGAGTTTTTGTAATTATATTTATTTTTTATGAAGCTCTGTATGCTCAGGCCTTACACATGGTATCAAATCTCAATTTCAAAAATGAAACCTAGGGCTTACCCACACTACTATGGACTGGAAGTTATGGCCTGAAACCCTAATTATAGTCCTTAATAGCCCAGAAGAGGAAATAAATGAAAGAATGATAGAAAGGAAATAATGAGTAGCTAAAAAAGAAATGCATTGTTGAGTGCCCTATCCACTTGTTCCAACACCCTATCCATGTGTTCAAACATTAGAGTTAGTAAAAAAAAAATCAAATTTGAAAGAATATATATGCGCTCAAACACACATATATATATGACCCACAAAATATATAATGTTAAAGAATGAAAAAAATAAAAATTAAACAGGTTATGTTATTACTTTTGCAATAATATATAAATAAAAATAGTATTATATATATATATATATATATATATATATATATGAAAAGTTAAACTAATTAAAACTTAAGTGGATATATACATATAAACTAATACTAAAATCAGCAAAATATTGGTTATATATATATATAATAATAATAATAATAATAATGATAATAATAAAATAAAAAATATGTACTATCGTGAAGAAATTTCAATGAAACAAAAAAATATACATACAAAATTTATAATGAAAGGCCAACACAATAATAATAATAATTTCAAACACAGTCCACATTGATTTGGTTAACATTCTAGCATGCATGCAAGTGATTGTAAGAAGTTTTGATAAGGGTTGTTGGTTCTGAGATTTGTAATGGTTGTTGATATTACCAAAAAACCCAGTAAAAGAATCGCACGGAGCCTGTAAGACCCAATAAAAGAGCTAGACATATTTAGAGGGCCAGTTGCAAAAGAATCTATGAGAACGTTGCAAGGTTGTTGCAAGGTTGAATGTTATTTTCATATTAAATAAGTAAGATAATTTTAGTAACCCAAGGGGTTATCTCAATATGGTTAGTTGGTCTCTTTAGGAGAAGCACATTGATTTATACCAGTAAAATTATTAAAGATACAATTTTCAAAATATATAAATAAATAGATAACGTATATGGAGAAATGCAAGGATATGTTATAAGTAAGATTGAAGAATAAGGTGCATAATAAATTAGGTCAACGTAGGTTAAGGGATTAATATAATAAATAAAATCTATGCGTATGTTTGTAATGAGTGAGGACGTTAGGTGGGTGGTTGATTAAAACAAATATAAGAAAGAAATAAAATGAATGATTAGGCAATATAATGATGTTTCAAAGTAGGGTAGAATGGTGGAAACAAAGTAATAGGAGGGAGGATAAGGATGGAGTTATAATTAATATCAAGGTGGATTAGACACACATGAACTAACATTATGATGTAGTTTATGGAAGTGCTAAAAAAAAAAAATTAGTTATAGTTTTTTAAGCATAATGAAGTGTGTTATGCTAGTGGTAAATTAAGTGTATTATATGAGAGTAAGAGAGGGTAGTTGGAGTAGCAAAAATAAATAAATAAATAAATAAAAAGTAAAAATAAAATGGGAAAGGTGGGGTGTGAAGGAGATAAAGAGCTTACAAGTAATGTAACGTATATATTAATTTAAGAATTGATAATGTGTATAAACATGAAGTGGCAACAAATGTGATGGCAGAAGGAAATGCAGAAAATTAATGATAAATAAGAAAATACAGTATAAGGAATGTTAATGAACTCTAGAAAATATGTTAAGGAGTAATAATCTAATGAAAACATAAGTGATACCATAAGGGCCTATGTTGTAAATAAAGAACTTTACTTCATAACGATAATGGAAATTTTGATGATATGTTTTATTAGATCTTGTGTTGTGGTATGAAATTTGGATGAATTTCTAATGGTTGACATAATATTAACACAATGACCAAACTATGAAGTGATGAGATCACTTGACAATCAATTAGCAGTATCTTAGTTAATGTTCCTAAGAAATGGAAACTTTTTGATGGTGTATGTATTGTATCATTCCAGTTAGAGTGATAATTAAGTTAGTGGTAATTGGTTATAATTATCAATATATTCTAGGTGGAATTGTATGCATGGCATAATGAAATTTATATCGAACTCAATAAAATAGTCACTTAACTAAAGAACCAATAATGAGGTAAGATTCTAGTTGGTTGTAAGACTAGTAGACTATACTTTAAATATGGAACTTAGGAAGAATAAATCTATCAGAGAAGTGTGTCTTCTCGTTAATTAAATTACAAGTAGTAATAAGATAGAGTCAGGACACAATAATATGTTTATGGAATAGGGGTAGTCTCAGACAATATATTAAAATCATCAACATGTCTTAATCAAGTAAAGGTCCAGTGGGACAAGTATAATTCAAGATCTGCTACTTGGGAGGATGCATAGACCTTATGGCGAGATCATCCCTCACTTTTTTTGACCACCTCGAGAATATGTTTCCTGAAGTTTGGGTGTATGTAATGCCACCTTTTGACTTAGACAACTAGAATTACTTAAGGCCTAATCACCTTTATTTTCTATTCACTATGCAACTATTAATGATAAACTTGAACTTTTAAGACGTATGAACCTATGTGAATGTCAATTCTATGAATGTTTAACATTATTTGAATGATGATGGATATGATGCAATCTATTATGTGAATGACAAATCTATGACTGTTTAACGTTATTTGAATGATGATGGATATGATGCAATCTATTATGTGAATGTCATTTCTATGAATGGTTAACGTTCATTGAATTATGGGGATATTATGCAATCTATTTCTAACTTGAAAATTTTGACATTTAAAGTTGTTGGTACGTGGATACTGAATTGCTATTATGGTTGAATGCATTTACATGATGATAATGCATAGATATGTATGAGTTTGTGTTATAGACTAATCTGCAGGTCAATGGGCTATGAAATAGCCAAAGGATAATGGTAATAAAAGTGGATGTCATGACCACCGACTGAGAAACAATATGGTATGAATCTTTGTATGTTAAATTATGTTGGTTTGAATGCATTTCTATGATATGTGGACCAGTGCATGTTTTTCAGGTGGTGAGACTACCTAAAAATGAATAGATGATGACAAAATTCCTAGCAACACAATGCCACTGTATATTCCATGGTAGGGTGTGGACCCTAGTCCAATTACGAGGGGTGGAGGAATTTCCCACTGTGTATCTTCTGAAACCTGGAGTCATGGGAGGACGGTGCTAGCTCACACTCCCCTAGACGTGTGATGATGACTGTCAGTTTCCTGCTGGGGAAGCTTGGTCAAGAGAGTGACACTTCCGCTTACGGTTTCTATTTGAAGTTAGGTCAATATAGTTGACGGTCTAAGATAGTCTAGCAGAGGAAGGATAGGAATGGAAGACGGAAGTAAGTTAGGGAGGAAGGATGAATACAAATAGTTGAGAGTGTATGGAGATTTGCCTTATAGTGAAATTTATTGTTTTCCCTTCTGAAAAGAAAATATGTATATATGTTTATTCACAATTACTTAACTAAACTACAATTGTCTAAATGAACGTTGTTGAGCTAAATTCTTGTAATTAAGGGATTTTGCAAACTTTTAATAGGTTTATTATCTTTTATAAAATGAATAGTATTGTTGATTGGATTGGATGCATACAAGAATTACTATAGGTGTGATAATTATTGTCATTAGTACATGAGCGAGACTTGTATGTGCTAGCTACACATGCATTTCTTGCACATGTACGCTAGTATGTATGAGTTTTATTTTGCTTACTTACTAATAATGTTTTATATTGGATATGAATGTATGAACCTTGTGTCATTTCCCTTGTATTGTAAATTACTCTAACTTTGGGACAAAGTTTCTGGAAGGGTGGGTGTATGTAACAAACCTAATTAATTATTTAATTATCATGATTAATAAATATTAGTTTAATGAATTATTAAAATAGATTTTTTTTGAAGACTTATTTTATAATATAATTGTTATTGGTAGTTGAACCAATTTGTCGAGGGGATAAGGTGGTTGAGTGATTAATGAGGGGAAGGAAATTGGATAAGGGAGGAGAAGGAAGATAAGGCAGGGGAGAGGACTCGGGAGTAGAGAGGTCTTTTTGGTGGAGGGATATTTTTAATTTATGAGGGGGTAAGAAATTTGGAGGGGGAGAGGAGAAGGGAGGAAGCAGTTTGGGCTGCATTTGTTTTGCAGACAGCTTACTTGAGGACTCTCACAGGGGCATGTGTTGCTAGGAATTTTGGGGTCGGGGCGCAGGAAACCTTAAGGAATCCTGTGGTTAGGGAGTCGAAGAGGCTGTTCCTGGCTGGCTGGGAGGTTAATCAGTTTGGGCAGGATTCATCAACTTCAGTCAAACTTCAGTTTAGCATCAGGATGAGCTTCAGTTCAACATCAGATTGAGGTAAATACATTCCATTATCATTATGTTCATTATTATACAGTTGTTTCTGTTCATCATTATACTGTTGTTGTTGTTCATCATTATATTGTTGTTGATGTTCATCATTATACTGCTAAAACTATCAATTATTATGCTGGAAGAGTATTATTATGTTGGTAAATAAATAAATGAATAAGATAGAAGTAAATAAGATAGAGTTTTTGTAACTATATTTATGTTTTATGAGGCTCTTTATGCCTAGGCCTTACAATTATCATACTAAATAGATAATATTTAATTCCCTCCAAGAGAATTCGTAAGGTAGATAAGTGGCACGGTGTGTTCGAGGTCCGAAATCCCAAGGAATTTTATGTGAAATATTATAAAGTTTATTATAACGCAACCTGGGTGCTTTACGATGGAGCTACGTACACTATAAAATAATTTGGGTACCTCACAATGCAATTAATTATATCATGAGATAATTAATTAATTGCATTATAATGTGTTTATAACCTAAATATTTAAATTAGCACTAAATTGTTCCCAAGGAAATGGAGAGAAAGTAAATCCTCATTAATTATCGGGCCAATATATTAGCATAAGTAAAAAAGTATTTACAGGGGGTTATTTAATTAATGAAGACAAATTATCCCTAATGAGGATTAAATAATTGAACATTGAAGAGTGTTATTCTAAGAAAATATTGATTAAGTAACATATATACGATATGGACAAGTGTCAATCTCTGGTCGAGCAATCGTTTGTGCCCTATGGTAACATGGTGCATCACAATGAGTCCATGTGTCAATTGGATATTGAGCCATGTGTCATGACAGGAGATAGGTACATGATGGAAGCGATGACCAAGGTGGCAAGAAAGATTCAATCTTAGACATATATCTCCAAGGGCTCCACATAATCTAAGTGCATCTGGAGCAAGAGAGGGGTTGTTAACCGTTGTGCGAGTTGGCGACTGAGAAATAATCAGATTCGTTGATGTACTAACCCTGAGGGCCATTGGATCTATAGGCTAGATTTGTCAAAGTGTGTGTAGTCAGAGAGAGTCTTTCGGAGTGGATTAGGTTCAGGAAATATGCTAACCGTCAAATGGAGGAGTTAGATGGGTCAGGTGGAAGATGTCATGTCAGTGCCATGTCGGATGGAATGAATGATGGGGAACAACATGGTTGTCACATGGTACTAAGATGGACTCAACAAATGAAAAATTTAATACCCCATCCCTTAAAAAAGGTACTTAGGGGGTTGGGTGTCTTACATATGCATTGTGATGTTCTTATCATAGTACGCTTTGCTTCAATGTTGTAATGATGTATTTAGACACCACCCTTTATATTCAAAATTTTGTGTTCCTCTTCAGTTATTTGCAATACTGCATTTTTTGTTTTCATGTCGTGTTCCACCCTATTCCCCAATAACTAGTTTGGAGTTTGAAAACGTGAGTGTTACAAAAGGTCTGGTAATTTACAATTGTTTTCAAGCCCATAATAATCTTTCCACCCTCCATTTATCCTTTTCTCAATGTTATATTTCCAATTGAGCTTGTGATGAATATCAATTCCAAGATACTTGTACAAAGGCACTTCCTCAAAGATATTGTTGTCATATACAAAATTATCGTAGGTGATATTTTTGGATTTAATGATCATAACCTTCATTTTGTCAGTGTTGATAGTCATACTTATACTACAACATAAGTCCTTGAGGATTCTAAGATGCTTACTAAGGTCACATGTATTCCTTTCCATAAGAACAATATCACTGACACAGAGAAGAAGGATGATTACAATACTAGCAAGAGTTGGTACAACACAACCTGTGGCTTCCAAACAATCTCCTAACTTGTCAATGTAAATGCCAAAAAGAGTAGGGGATATGGGACAACCTTGCTTGACTCCTATATTGCAGTTAATTTCTTCTGACCAATCCTTAGTGCTCCTAAACTTGGCAATAACCTTCTCATACAACCTTACTGCGGTAGCTCTTAGCTCAGAGAGAACTTTTAGCTCTTCTAACCTATTCGAAAGGTTAGTATCACGCACAGTGTTAAAATCTTTCCTAAAGTCAACGAAACAACAAAGGAGATTAGTTTTATTTTTACGACACTCCTTTGCAATGATCCTAAGCATGATAAGGTGGTCTAAAGTTGAATGATAACCTCTAAAACTGGCTTGACATTTAGCTCTTTTTCCATGGCTTTATAACCATATGCTTATCTTCTTTTCCAAAATACTTCCATATAGCTTGGATAAAATGGGGTTAATCATAATGGCCCTATAATTAGAGGGATTTCTTTTATCCCCACTTTTAAAAAGAGGTACAATGAGGCTTTGAGTCCAAGGTTTAGGGAATCCCTAGTTGACTACTAAATTAAAGAGCTTGTGTATGTGAGGGATGAGAATAGGCCCTCCAATTTTTAATATTTCAGCTTGGTAGCCCTCAATGTCCTTAGCTTTACCATTTGTAAGTGATTTAACCCCAAACTTTATGTTTTCTATAGAAAAAACATCATCTTTTGTAAAAACTTTTGGAATTTTTTCGAGGGCATTATAGGATTCCTAAAGATTTTTAAGGTAGTAATTCCACTCTTGCAGGGGAATCATAGAATTTTCTTTAGTTTTACGAGTCAAGATTTGCCTAAAAAATTTCTTTGTATCTAGCTTAGAAATGTGCAAAATATTCTATTGCTTTCTATTTATGTAGTGCCATTTTTTTTTTTAATTAGGGCTTCATATCTATTAATCTTATCATATTTTAAACACTCATTATAGGTATCCCTAATGGCTTTTCTAGCAAGTTTGTACTCGTTATCATACAAGGGTTGATAATTCTATTCTTCTTTTTATACAATGCTTCGATGGAATTTTTTTTTATGGAGGTAGAGAGGGTTGTTGTATAATTAGGATAGATGTATTCAATAATTTTTTTATATGATAGAAGATTTAATTCGGTGTTTAAGTCCTTTAAAAAGAGATAAACTTTATTTTGTTAAAAGCATATGCCTTTGGTTACCAAAGTTATCTTCAAGGGGGTTTTGTGCATGATAAAGTTTAGAGTTATGGTTAAAGGTCTATGATCAGAGTCACGCTCATGGTCATTTAAAAGATCAAAATTTACTATTTGGTTGTAAATAGGGATATCCGATACCACATAGTCCACAACACTATATACAATAGGGAGGTGTATAAAAGGTAGAAATAATAGGTGCAAAACCAAAATTGCTATATACATCTTCTTAGCATTGATATCTAAAATCTTCACCCAAATGAACTGATTGAGAGGGTCTTTTTAATGAAAACGTATGTGAAGAGAAATGTTTGTTCTTATGTAACAAGCTATGTCTCCAAACCCTCTACAAAATGATTTCTTGATCCATGTTGACCACACAATAAATCCGTCTATGTTAGGGACCTTAGATTCCTCATGCTCCCAAGTTTCAACTAGAAATATAATGTCAATTTCACTTGGGATCCAACTTAATATAGGTCATTTGTTCCAAGGAAAGCCTCAACAATTCCAAGAAAGGCCCTGAAATGTCTCAAATTACTATTTATTGTTATCCTTTTGATCTCTATCCCTAATAATAGCTTTTCGGTTCATAATTATTGCCCATTTTCCTCTTTTCTGGCTTCATTTACCTTTAGAACCTCCTTCCTTAGTTTAGCTCGATCTTTTGGAATGAGGTTTTCATTTATAAATATTAGAGACCCTTTGAAGCTTGAAGTTTTACTAAGTATGTCATATTTATGGGCATTACAACTGACCATAACCCGAATCAACCTATCTTTATGTTCAATTATTTTGCCCAACCTTTTTTTCTCTATAAGTCCAATTGTTTCAATTGGTGATTTATTTTTTAATTCCTCCTTACTGTTGCTAATGTGCCCTCATCTTTATGTTCTTTTATACTAAAAATTATGAGGTTCAAGGCTCTTTTGTTATGGTCTAACTCTATGAGCTTATTCATTTACTCTTTGATAGATTTGATATTCAATTTGTGTTCCACCCTATTTAGGGACAAATTATTAATTAATGTCCTCTAGCTCTTTAATCTTGTCCCTAAGATTGCTATTTTCCTCCACCTCTTCTTCCTTTGGTTCTTGTTTTTTTTTAATTTCTTGTAAATGCAGTTGAATCTTAAACACTAATAATTTATTGTCCATCTATCTTTGAATGTTATCTTCTAAGAATCTAAATTTATTATCAAACATTGCTACTAACTCACTTTGAAAACATTGCTACTAATTCGCTTTGAAATTTGACTTCTCTTTTCTCTCTATATTTTTTTATTGATCTATTAATTATAGCACTAAGAAGAAACACTTATTTTGTTTTATTCCGACTTGTTAAGTTTCATTAATCCTTCAGAATAATTCTGAATGCCTAGACGCCGGTTTCATTATTCCGACTTGTTAAGTTTTATTTTTATGTTAATGTTGGAAGCATCCATGTTTTTTCTCACGCGGTCTTAGAAAAGACTTGACTTTTGTTTAACACACGCAAAGACTTGCTCGATCAATCTTTTTCAATACACAATTTGTCACATACATCTTAAAAAGAAAAATTGTTTTACTCGGCTACTTTGTTGTCAGGTGCCTGGAAGCTTTCCTGCAGCGTTTACAAAAGTGGAGACGATAATCCCAGAGTTATGAAAAATTTATATTAGTTGTTTTAAAATTTATTAATATATATAATACATTTAATTATATATCTTTATATATATATATATATATATATATAAAATAATGTAATATTATGTAAACAAATTTTTACAAAATAAGTATAGGTTTTAAAAAAAAATTATTTAGATTTTTCTATCTCAAAATAAAT
>ML784874.1:357506-373808 GCA_009831015.1 Picea engelmannii | reverse complement strand
ATATATATATATATATTTATTTATTTTTAATTTGTATAAATAATCATTATCTATTTTTATGAGAGAATTTCATTTTTTTACTCATATCTTATTATAATTTTTCTATTACGTTTTCTTTTATCAAATTTAAAATAGTTCATAGTTAACATATATCATATAAACAAAGAACTACATACCACATACCAAAAAGCTTAAAATTTTTCTATATCTAAAGAAAAATACATGTATAAATGAGGTGACAAGCTAATCAATCAATCTCTTAAAAATTGGAACTTGTATAGACATTTCTTTCTCAATCTGCAAACATTTTACAAGTCAGTGTTTTACAACTAATAGTCCAAGTCAACACACAATATGTACCCAGCAGCACAACATTTAATATTGCATATGCTGGGATATAAGACATACATATCTTGACATATATAACATTAAATACTTTGATGTATATCGATAACCCCATAGTGTAAATGTTCTACTTTTTTACTTTCTCTAACAACGACCACCTTAATCTCACAACACTATTGTTGATAAAATCACAATTTTAGAGTGCCCAAATCTTATTTCTGAATGCTTAAATCCATTCATCGCCCTCAAAAACCACCGTAAATAAAAAATAAGTGCGTGTATATCCATCCTTATATCTCCCTACATGAAAAATTTAATGGTCATTTTAGTACCCTAACAACCATAAATAGTCCTTTTAGCACCCCTGACTGCAATAAATGGTGCCAACTATGCGCTTAGTCCTTTTAGCACCCTAGCACCCCTAACTGCAATATATGGTGCCAACTATGTGCTTATTGATTACCTTTATTTTAAAATTGGGACATCATTTTTCACTCATTGTTAATGTATATAACATTGTTGACTCACTCCAATGGAGGACATAGAGGCCAGAACTTGCTATGCTAAAATATCAGACATTGTATAGATTGACTCTTTTTTTTTAGCATAAAATTTCTCAATATATTTATATGTTGTTCTCATAAAAAAAAAGTACATTGTTGTGCTATTAAAACCATCTTCAAGAGGTATACTCATATATGTTGTTCTCATAAAAAAAAGTACATTGTTGTGTTATTACAACCATCTTCAAGAGGTATACTCATACCACATAGTCATAACCTTTCCTAGTAGAAACATAGACCTACCATGAAGTCTTACATAAGTGATATTAGCATAAAGGCAGACTCAACAAAAAGCCAACCAGAATACAAAAATAGTATGACCATGGTGACATATGAGAAGCACAAAATGGTAATTCCGGATCTCGGATTAATTGCGTAGTCATCCCTGCTATATTATCTAGTTCACAGATAGAGACACATAGTTAGTGGAGGGCCCTCGTGGCCATCCTGCCATTTGTTGTAATGGATCCTCCCTTCTGGAACCCGTAGTGCTCTTTTTGATATCACATCTACTTCCAAATTCTCTTCCCTGTAGATATGATCAAATCTAATGATGTTGAATAAAGATATAAGATCATGGATCTTATCCATCCAACCCATAAGAGAATATACTTGTAAGTTTCTCTTGTATTTTAACCAATCTATCACAATCTTTGAATCCCCTGGAACATGAAGTTGATCAATATCCAACCGATGTGCTAAAGTTAAAGAGGCCCACACCCCAAGTAGTTTCTCCCTAGTATTTGAGCCCATCCCACAGTTGAATGTCCACCTATAAATAGTATTTCCTGAGATCTTAATGATGCCCCCAACCCCACTTAGGTTATCATTCTCTTGCGCAGCACCATCAAACCAACAACTAGATACCAAAGTAATGTCAGGTGTCTTCTTGTTTCTTTTGCAAATTATTTTTTGTAAAGACTGTCCACTGGGAATTTTTACCATCCCTTTGATTTTGATGCCAACACCCTGTATAGTAGGAGAACAATTTTCAAAAATACACTTATTTCTTTCCAGCCATATATACCAGCAGACCACTATTGGAAGTGTAATATAGACTTTTTCTAGTTTCAACCAATTTTCATAGCAATTTGTTAAAGAGATACATCCCCAAGGAGAAGCAAGACTAAAAACAGTAAGTAAAAACTACCACAGGTGGAGTGTGAAAGGGAAATTTGAAAATAAGTGTAAAACGGTCTCCTCGTCCCTACGACAGAGTGGACATATGCTAGGTCCTTCCCGTCCTCTTTTCTGCAATGAATCCCAAGTTAGGATTTTGTTCTCCAAAGCCAACCAAAGGAATAGTTTGATCTTGTAGGCTAGTTCCCATGACCACATTTGTCTTCGCCACAACACGGTCTGTTGTGGCCAGTATTTTTTTTCCATGGTGTTATATACATATTTTACCATGAGAAGACCCGACTGGTCACCACCAGTCCAGATTAAAGTATCTTCTCCAATTTGTATGTGGACACCTGAGTCAATAAGAATCTTAACAAAAGAATGTCATTCAGTAGCCTCTAGTCCTGTAAGTCCCAACTCCTCACTGTTTCTCCCTCGACTTGTAATGAAACCCCTGGAAGACTGTGCCTTAGCTTGATACAGGTAACATATATTTTTATTTTTTAATGCCAACAGGAGATCCCAAGAAAGTAAAGAAGTATTGCCAATGCCCAAGATCTTGTCCAAGCCGATTAGTACAGAATAACCATTCTCGGGCTTCCAACTTATCCAGTGTGTAATGAGAGGCAGTGATTTCATAAAAAATTTCCATATCTATGAGGTCGAGGGTTGCAAAACTGTAGCCGTTCTGAGCCATGTAGCCACTGAGGTGTGTGGAAGGTATTTGTATTTTATCACCTTATGCTAGATCCCCTCTTTCATCAAAACACACCATAAGGAGTTTACAGCTAATGCACAGTTGAATATGAAGAGGTTCCTAAGTCCCCAACCTCCTAAGTGTTTCATCTTTGAGAGTATCTCCCAGTTGTAGAGATGTATACCATGTTATTTTCTACCACCAGTCCAAAGAAAGTCAAAGATCATTTTTTGAATCTTTGTGAGGTCAGAGATTGGGACTACCGCGAGGGCCATCCAATATACAAATTATGTTTCCAAGACCACCTTTTCTAGAGCACATTGACCTCCAAGTGTTAACCAGTGGTTACACCAGTGTTTAATCCTATTTTCAAACTTTATGATAAGCCATCTCCAGTCTTCGAAAGAGGTTTTCTCAGCTTTTATGAAATACCCAAAATATCTAAAACCCACAGACAACTCCGTAATGTTACAAGGGAAAAACTCTCTATGGCCAAGGGTAAACCACAACAGATAGGTATGAATGCAAAAATCAACTCAATTCCAACATATGCTATATAGACTAATGTGCAATACAAGGAAGAGGCCTACCTCGATCCAACGTTTGATGATGTTCCACCATTGAGCACTTTGACCCAAAGCTTTATACCTGCAAGAAGTTCTCAACAAACAAGCAAAGCAAGTATATAGTGATGATATAGGAGGAGTTAACACATCAGATAGCATAATCCATTAATAGACATTACAAACATGCCCATGGATAAAAATCATATATTTGCAAGATACCAATGGGACGGGAAAGGAGTATTTCTATTAATAATTGATAAGCAGAAGTGTCAACATTACAGACTTTCATGTTGGCACAGTTCGAAACCAAGAAACCAAGTTCCTTCCAACTGGGTGTCCACCACTCAATCCTCCACCAAAGGAAAGCTCATGAGAAAGAGACAAAGAGGTCCTCTCAACAATAAGGGAAGAGCTTGGGGGTTGAACACTGTGTTCAGACTTGAGGGACAAAGGGATTTAGACTCAATATGAAGTAATTTTTCCAGTGTAACTTTGCTCTCAAAGTTGAATGGTTTCTCTCTCTTTTCCATAGTTCGAAATTGTGCTCTTATAGCCTCCAGAATGCAACTGAAGGGCCGATTTAGAACGTTTCTAGTACATGGAAGGCCAAGGATTAGAGATATTTTTTCGTGACATGGAAACCCGACCTAATTTTGTATTTTTTGGCACAAATCCCGATATACGCGAGTTGTAATGGAGCAGCGAGCGTATATGCATATTGCATAGCAATTAGGGAGAGTATATGTGGAAAAATGTATATTGTTTTAGCTCTGGATTCATAAAAAAATAATCTAAAGATATCTGTATACCATGGAGTACAATATGATCTCCCATGATCACTGAAGTCAAATAGGTTTTGGTCCAATGAAATGGAAGAAACAACTCAGGAACGTTGCGGCCACATAGTGATGTCTTCAAGTCTTCTACACTATCTACCAATGGTGCAAGTCTACATCATGTGAATAAATGAGTTGAGGTCAAACATGATGAGACATCGTTTGATTACCGGTCATTGAAGTATACCGTTAACATATGCGAGACAACCTACCGATAATGAAAGTAGGTATCGAGGCACCGAGTACATCTCTACAAATGTGAATAAAGGAGTTGGTGTCGAACACTTGAGAGATTCATTGATCATGAGACATTGATGTATTCCCATCTGTCAATGGCAAGAGAGCCTACCACTAATGACTGCAAGCCTCAAGGTACTCATAAAACTCTAGGTCCCATATCCAAAATAAATGAGCTGAAGTCGGTGGAAAGAGACCCGCTAAAAGGAGAGCATTGAGGCATCTCTCATCAGTTAGCATGAGGAACAAAGAAGGAGCTTCATGATTTGGTGGAGATCGGACGAAGAACATGTTCACAAACCAACGACCCTGTGCATCTTTCGTGTGTGCCAAATGCAAATGGTACACAAAAAGGAACCTTTGAATAGCAGCCAATGATGAAAAACTGCTGACAAAGGCGAGGAAACCACCAATAAGGCTAATGGTATCTAAGACACTGCACGAATCCCAAAGTGTGAATAGATGTCTTACCATCGAACACAAGGGAAACCACCTAGTCAACGACCAATGATGAAATGTCGATTGTTGGGTTCAAGGTGACCTACCAATGATGAAAGTAGGGCCAGGGTGCATGATAAGACCAAAGTATCATGTGATTCTGAGACAAATTGAGGGTATGGCCGACATGCAAAGTCAAGATTTCTGAGGAGTGGCCAACACAAGTTGATAGAATTCCTTTGAGCAAGAGCATGATACATATGGTGAACTCCGACAGCATGCACTCAATGATGTGACAATTAGATGCAGGGGGCATCAATAACGTTCTCTATAGGGACTGGAAGAGTAACCAGTCGGTAGAGAAAACTTTGTAGCGAGATCAGCTTCCTAAGGGCATGCTAAACCCAAAATTATGATGACACACAGACTCAATAACTTTGTGCTATGTTAAAAGGCGACACGACTGCTGCCAATTACAATATAGTATTCCCTTCCCGTCCGTCTTTTTTTGTTTTTTCATAATAAATGAATGTTATGATACAGAGGAGGGAACGAGTGTCACAAGTAAGAAAAACTAGTTCCAGCAGTGGAACTTACCTATGCTCAATGCAAGGAAATGCATGCGGGAGATGGACACTCGAGGTGATGTTCCCTCCAGGGTATAGGGTGTCAAATTGCGAAGGATAAAAACAAGGCTCTGCTTGGTTGAGGATGCAAACTGCTTAGGCAACGGTTTATAACACAAAGCGAGAACCAGATAACGACTCAATACAACAAGCGAGGGCATGAGATGCAAATACAACTTAACACCAAAAAATGTCCTTTTTTATATATTTTAGTCTACTTGGTGTGAAAAAGGGGTAAACTTGTTCCAAATAGACGTCTTTTCAAATCCAATTTACGAGTGTGAAAAAGACAAGTTCACTTGGCAATCTTTTCTATTTTTGATAGCGAGTCGGAAAAGAGCTTAACTAGGACTCATGATCTTTCAAATCCAATTTTAACGAGTGTGAAAGGGACAAATCACTCGAGAATCTTTTCAGTTTTTGGACGAGTCAGAAAAGAGCTTAACTGAGACTCGTTATTGGAAGTCTAATCAACATGTAAAGGGGGAGGCCAAGGCTCTCGTCCCAGCCTTTTGTCGAAAGTCAGTATCTTGCGAATAGATGACAAGAGCTTGGGAAAACCCAAGGCTTTCCAAGCCGAGGAGGAGAAGGTGCTAACGGAGGATACAGTCTCTGTGATGGTTCAAATAATGTATCTTAATGGAAAATACATAGGTGGGGGAATGGGATGTCCCATCAGGTCGTCCCAATCGAAAGGAAACTCATCAGGAGTTAGAGGGAGAGCATTCGGGGGAAGAATAAATCTCTCTCGTTCAGAAGGGGGAGGATTTGAAATGTTGATGACATGAATGAAAGGTGCGTCATTCTCTTCAAGGAGAGTAGGGTTGACCAAAGACTACACTGGTGTGGCCACTTCTTCAATTATAGGCTGAAGAGGATGTATAGTAATGGGGGAAAGAGATGCTTCATGATCACAACCTGCCCTCGATGGTACAGCCGCTCTCACCAAGATCTTCTCTTTCCATGGCCCGAAGAACTCAACGGTTCTTCTCTCTTCCTATCGGATTCTCTGTACCCACAGTTCACTCCTTTCTATCTTCTTTTCCTCTGCTCGGGGGATCGGGACTTCGCCTCTCGCGCTACCAACCACTCAGGATTTCAACTCCCGATACCCGATGCGCCGAGATGCCGAGACTCACGATCTCGCGATCTCGCGGTTTCACTTCTCGCGAGTTCAGATTAACTTCACTTCGACTTCTGAGGCCCGAGTCACCGATACTCAAGTATCGCTACCTCGTCTCTTCACGAGTTCGCGACTTATGAGACCAGTCGCTTGGCTCTTCAACTCTCGAGACCTGATGTCCCGAGATCACGTGTCACCTGTCCCTCCATAAAATCGACGGCTCCCACAGAATCTGGGAATCGCTACTCGCGATATCGACGTGCATGCAACTCTTGCACTCGCCAACCCCGATATGTCGATATGCGATGGCAAATGGGTTCTACTTGCGCTTGAAGGTTAACTCTCTCCCAGAAGTTCAAGTTATCGATTCTCTTCCTCCTAAAGAGTCCTCCTGCTCCGAAGCTTCTCCCGTTCGGGGCTTCTCCTGGGTCTATTCCACAATACTTGTAAGGAACTCTCCCTCCTGAGCTTTCACCAACTTTCCACTCAGAATCACTCTGACTTCAATTCTTCCATAAAATCACATACGCAGCATATGAAAGAAATACGTAACAAGAAGCAAATATGCAAAGGCATAATGCCAACAGCACACAGAGAATAAACACATCCATGGAATTTAATCAAGGCTTTCCTATTCTCCTCTTCCTAGGCTTGCCTCTGAGTCTTCAATCAACCCTGCACGTCACCTGCACGGTCTGAATAAACCAACACAGCTCTGGGTAGGTGAGAACACGAGTTCAACTGCCTGGCCTCCTCAACGCACTCTATGCGGAGGAGTTCAACTGCACTCTATGTAGGAATCTCCCGGCTCAGTCAGAGAAACAATGGAGACTCAATCTCGTCTCTCTCCCAGATTCCTAATCTGCCATGAAATTACATATGCAGCATATACCATGAAAGCATAAAAAGAAGCAAGTAAGCAACAACATAATATCAACAATACACAGAGAATAATCACAGCCATGGAATTGAATCAAAGCTTTCCTATTAATTCAATATCTGTACATGGGGATTCTTCACCAGTTCTCTGCTTTGTTCTCCTTGCTCCTGAATGCTTGATAATTCTCAATAATCTGAATGGCCAATATTCAATAATCCAAAGGAGGGTGCCTATATTCCGTTTTCCCTCTCGAAAGCAAAACTGTCTAATCTAGACTTAATTAAGTTATCTACTTTCATTAAATCTAATAAATGCCTCAGCTACCTAAGGACGAGAGCTTATCCGCTCAAGGTCCGTTACAATATACAAGTGCGCTTCATCACATCAATGCATTAATGTTTGGTGCACCATATCAAGATATTTCAAAATTGGTGCTAGTGCTGCCCAGCTGTTCTTTCCTTCTCCTTACGCTGGCTCGCTTGATGGGTTGTGGATTCTCCTGCATCACTTCACCCTTAACAAAGGGGGTGAGGTCAGGAGAATACTGCATCGGTGGAAACATTGAGATGATCAAGGGAGAAGTGGTGTGAAGAGAAACCATGAATGCATCATAATCTGAAGGGCTCTTGGGTGAGCCCCACGCTTCTGGTATCTCGGTAGTAATCAGACACAAATGAGTAAGGTGACTTCCTTCTCAAGTCCTGCAAAATAATTTAGGCTTACGTCTGAGGCATCTGGGCTTCTCGATGTAACTAGCAGGGGACATGGCTATGATTTAGGGAAAAAATAACGGTGCGCCCAACATAATTGGTAGAGGCTGGGGGCAAGTTGTTTTCATAGTTTGTATAAGAAGTCGACCCATCGCTGACATGACTGGAAGAGGTTGGCGATGGAGCACCAGTATGACTGACAGTGACTGGGTTGGCGATAGATGGTGGCATTTGATTCCATGATCCAGGGAAAGATTGATTCTGAAAAATTGCAAGCCAGGCATGATCTTGGTATACCTCTTGCCCTAGCCCAAAAAGGTGTTGGTTCACGCCAAAATGGTCTGCAGAGGTTTTGACGGGCATCGTCATTGAGGTATGTGAAGTGACCGAGGTAGGATAAGGATTATTCGAGTGAGGATATATGTTGCCCCCTTGTGAAGGGGTCTCATAAAGAGGGTAGCCCAAACCGTAAAATTGGTTCTCTCCATATGAAAGACCTGGTGGTAATTGAGGACTTGTCATGGAAATAGTGTTTGAAGGAACTGACATGGTGGACGAAAGATACATGGGTGGGGTGTAATAAGTGGGATAGGCACCCATCTAAGTACTGGCTCCTGAAATAGCATAGCTAGTATTGGATCCATAGGGGGGAAGGTTCCAACCTCCCATGAGGACATGACTCGTATCAAACGAAGAAGTAGGCATCGGAGCCATGGTGCCCCCGGGTCCAATGCTAGGATTCATGTATGTGGGCCAGGGAGAGGGTTGCATGGGGGAAGGCATATCAACAAAAAAAATGGCTAGAGACCCAAGGTGCGGACTGAGCATTGTAGTTCTGCATACCATTGTAAAAAATGGAAGGGTCCATCCCCATGAAATTAGCAGGTATCATGGGGTGGGTAGCAGTGAACGAGGGAGCAAAAGAAACTCCACTATCCATAATGATGAAACCCAAAAAATATGCCTAAGTTCGACTAGTAGTCAAAGAGAATACCAAAAAATTCAAACGACCAATATGCATGCAAACGGGCTAAAGTAGTTGAGTGGGCTCCCTCGCTAAAGAAGGTGTGTCTCGTCCAAGAGGGACCTGAGACTCCATGCTAAAGTTTGGAGGTAACATAATTAGTTATAAGGGCCCTCGTGGGCTTAACAACCAGTTGGTCAGATCCCCCCGAAGAGGTAATCCTCCATAAAGGTTGTGTGTTGTCCGACCCTTATCTGACTCAGGGTACAAGCATAATAACCCCTGCAAGTAACCTATGAGATACCTAAGTCAAGCAACTAATAAACCATTGTATAACCAATGCATAGGCGAGCAGTCGTAAGTTCGGATCACCGTATGGGTAGGGTAGCAAAGCCCAAAACCTTGAAAGCACTGCCTCTCACAGAGGTATGGGCACTAGCAAGATCCCCAAATATGAATAAATCCACAGAAATATCTCTGACGTTAGGTGAGTATCCAGGGGTTATCCCTTCAACTAACTTCGCGCGACCTCATGATTAACTCCGGTGTGAGTGGAGCCTCCTGATCTTACCTATTATACAATGGACTTCTCAACTCCCTGTCTCAGACAGATATGTTGATTTTATTGCCTTGGAGAAGTTTACTCATAAAATCCTATTCCAAGGCACTAAATCCTAAGCTAGTTTGTGCACCCTAAAAATAAATTCGTGACTAATCAATTTTAGTTTAAAGCGTAAATTTTATTGGCCGTGGTTACTCAAAAAGGTATGGAAGTGAAACTCATGGTGTTATGACTCTGCCAGAAAATAAATATGGATATAATGCAAAGTCTATATTTAACTTTTTAATGAATGATATGCTAATAAAAACAATGCAGTCTTCAATTTCAAATCTGCAATTTAGAAATAAAATATGATCTTTCGCTAAATGTGCTAAGCTAATGATAAAAATTCAAAGACAAAAATGCCAACCAATGCAAAATGCCTATTTTTTTTGTATTTTCAATATTCTAAAAAGAAAATGCATGGGATGATAAGCAACTTGACAGATGAATTCTACTGTGTATAAAAGAAGTAACTCAAGTAGAATACCAGGCAACCAAGAAAACAACCCAGAAGCCAAGGACAAATTAAAAATAGAAAACAAAGAGAAAGACTACGCCCAAAAATTCAACGCCAAACATGATTCTTGTCATCCCAGATAATCTCAATAGACACTACAGAGACCTAAGAAGGCTCAACAATCTTTAAATCCTACCCAGAAGTCACTCAACCAAGCAAGCAAGCAAGGGGAAGTGGTATACGTGCCTATTCAGGAGAACAGAGCGTATATATGCTTCTTGCAGTGAGACAACAAGCATGTATACGCGACTGTCAAGGAAAAAAGAGCGTATATTCTTTAAAATAAGGCCAGGTAAGGGTAAAAGGATGAAAACTCAGACTCAGAGTGAACAGGATCTGTCAAGCAGTGATACGACAAGAAACACAAAGGAAAAATAGCAACGTAAGAAGAAAAATTACTTCAACCCTTAGAAGGAAGATCTTTCCCCAGTGGAGGCGTCATTTCTGTTACAAGGGAAAAACTCTCTATGGCCAAGGGTAAACCACAACAGACAGGTATGACTACAGAAATCAACTCAATTCCAACATATGCTATATAGAATAATGTGCAATACAAGGAAGAGGCCTACCTCGATCCAACGTTTGATGATGTTCCACCATTGAGCACTTTGACCCAAAGCTTTATACATGCAAGAAGTTCTCAACAAACAAGCAAAGCAAGTATATAGTGAGGATATAGAAGGAGTTAGCACATTAGATAGCATAATCCATTAATAGACATTACAAACATGCCCATGGATAATAATCATATATTTGCAAGATACCAATAGGACGGGAAAGGAGTATTTCTATTAATAATTGATCAACAGAAGTGTCAACATTACAGACTTCCCTGTGGGCATGGTTTGAAACCAATAAACCAAGTTCCTTCCAATTGGGTCTCCACCACTCAATCCTCCACCAAAGGCAAGCTCATGAGAAAGAGACAAAGAGGTCCTCTCAACAATAAGGGAAGAGCTTGGGGGATGAACACTGTGTTTATACTTGAGGGACAAAGGGATCCAGACTCAATATGAAGTAATTTATATAGAGTAACTTTGCTCTCAAAGTTGAATGCTTTCTCTCTTTTTTCCATAGTTCGAAATTGTGCTCTTATAGCCTCCATAATGCAACTGAAGGGCTGAGTCAGAACGTTTCCAGTACATGGAAGGCCAAGGACCAGAGATCTTTTGTCGTGACATGGAAACCCGACCTCATTTTGTATTTTTTGGAAAAAATCTCGATATACGTGAGCTGTGATGGAGAAACAAGCGTATACGCATCTTGCATAGCAGTTAGGGAGCATATATGTGGAAAAATGTATATTTTTTAGCTCTTGATTCATCAAAAAGGGATAAAAAGTCTGCATAGGGAAATGGGAAAAGGCCCTCTGTGCAACATAGCAATGGTGAGGCAAATCTTTCTATAACAGTAAAATTGTAAGAAAATATATCCTTATATCTCGCCAGAGCTTCACCTTGTATCCCCGAGTGATGGAAAGTGGATTTATTAATATTTACTTTTAATCCCGAGGCACAACATAAATGTTCCACTAAAGTTTTAATCACCATCCACTCTTCAATAGATTCCTTTGTCATGATAAGAACATCATCGAAAAATATAAGATGTAGTATGTTTATAACCCTGGATACCTTGACCCCAGTCAACCATCCCTCAGCTTGTCCTTTCTTCAATAATAAACTAAATCTTTCCATAATAAGGATGAATAGCAAGGGCGAGAGCGAGCACCCTTGACGTAGTCCACGTTCACTATGAAAAAATGGGGAGGTCTCACCATTTATCATAACAACAAAGGAAGCACTAACAACAAAACTCATAATCAAGTTTATAGAAGTGATATTGAATCTTGTTTGTACAAGAATTAGATGCAAGAAATCCCAACTTACACAGTCGAATGCTTTTTTTAAATCCAACTTTAGTATAAGTGTTTTTTCTTTTTTTTTTCTTTGATGTTGTGTAAACATTCTTGCATCATCCCAATGGCATCCAAGATTTCCATGCCCTTCAAGAAACCAATTTGTTCGCTCGACAAAGCCCTCGAGAGGAAAGGTTTGATTCTATTTGCAATCACCTTAGAAATCAACTTATAACATAAGTTACAAAGTGTAATGGGTCTGAAGTCCCCAAATGTCCGAGGATAATTCTCTTTTGGAATCAACATTAGGAAGGTATAATTTAATGAACTATGTATCTTACCTCTGGTTCTAGAATCTTCAACTGGTTCCAGCAATTCATCACCTACAACTTCAAAAACGTCAGTGAAAAACTTGACCGTCCAACTGTCCGAGCTTAGAATTTTATCTTTAGCAAATAGTTTTAAGATATCCCAGATTTCCTTCTTTGTGGTCGGTCGGTCAATGAGCACAAAATCTTCCACATATACAAATCGAGGGAATAACCTGGCTAAGTTTACTTGTTCCACCCGTGCAATAGAATGGTCTGCTATGAATATCTTTTTAAAATATCTAGTGGCCTCTTTTTTAAGTGCCTCTTGTACTCTATGGTTCTGACCAGATTCATCATTATTCTCCCAAATGTGTTTCTGATTCCTTCTAGCGCTGGCAAATTTGTGAAAAAAAATTGTATTCCAATCCCCACACTTTAGCCAGATTGCGCGACTCTTTTGTCTCCAGTAATCCTCTTCAAGTACAAGGATTTGATTATGCTCTGCCTCCAAGGATTTCAAATGACATTATGTAGTAGTGTCCACCCCATCTCTCAACAGACCAGAGTAACCCACCCTAAGTTCCAACTCCAAAGATTCCAACTTAAGAAGATTTTCACGTCGTCTGTGCCTAACCCAGGTTTTAATCCAAGCCTTCAACACTTTTAGTTTCCACGCAAATCAGTGTTGGATATCAGATTCCACTAGAAAACCAGTATCCTTCCAAACTTCTTTCATGGTAGTTGAGAATTCCTCCTCCGACATCCATGATGCGTTTAACTTAAATGGATAAGCCACCAGAAATTGTTGTAAGTCAAATTGAGCTATCATTGGTGCATGGTCTGAGACAGAGGGAAGATAATCCCATGACCGATACCTTCCCTCATCATTTAATAAAATTTCCGCAGCCATGATACAATCTAATATTTTTGCAATGCCTGCCCCCCCAGTTCTGCCATTCCTCCACATTGGTACCACATCATCCGGTACCAGGTCAACCAACTGATGGTATTGGAACAAAAGTTTAAAATAATTTGCAAGCTTGTCCAGTTGAGAAACCACTCCCCAAACCTCATCTGCACCTATAGTGAAATTCAAATCTCCTTCAAGAATCAAATTTTTAGCATCCAACAACCCATTTGCTGCCATCCGATCCCAAAATATTTGTCTCCCACTACAGGGACCATATACATTAAGTAAATTAATAACTTTTTTTTTTCTAAAGTGATGCAAATAAGTAAAATTCCCCTGCTGCAGAGTAAAGGATCCAGAACAAACTTTTGGGGTCCCAAGTCACCAATAGGCCACCCGAGTTACCGACGGAGATAACAATGCACAGATACCAGCTAGGAACAAACTTTGACATAAAATGATGTGCCTTATTCTTTTCTACAAGCATCTCTTGTAAACAAATGATGTCAGGTTTGACTTTACAAAGTAATCTGCGCATAGAGGCCATTTTTAAGGATCCCCCCACCCCTCTAATGTTTAAAGAGAGTAATATCACGATTTAGCCCATACAAGGGATTTCATGCCTCTAAGCACCCCAAAGTCAGAAACAGTAGTAGTAGTAAGGTCAGGTGTATCAACAGTGAGGGTGGCCTTTGATCTAGGTGGATATCGGTCGCCACCCACCTTTTCCAACTAGCTCAAAACATTTTTCTAGCAATTTTGGTAACTTACTATTTTTAGCAGTTTTTTGGGTCCTGAACTTTCGAAGTTGTTTTGAGACCCTAAATCGGTAAAAGGGGGAGCAACATGGAATGAATTTCAATTTTTTTCACACAAAATTTGTAGTCCTCGGATAGATCTTTCTAACGGTGTATTGAGTGCGCCAAAAGGAGATCGTATGCAAAAGTTACACCCCTGAGAAGTTGACATATCAACTACCCCCATCGGGGCCCGCAAACCTTTTGGATTTTCATCTTCTGGGTTTAGGGTTTTGGATTTTCCTTATGTTAAAAAGGCTCTTAGAGCCTCATTGTAATAATCATATTCTTGCGAATGCGAGTAGCCATCACATCTCTTCTCAGAGATAAGCTGCCACCATTCTAGCGAGTCTTTCACTCTATATTTTAATAGTCTTTGTACATTTCTTTCATTAATAAAAATCATGTATTACTGTATCTCTATGTTTATGGTCGCATCTCTGATAAATTTCTATTATATTATTGGATATCCGTGATATCTCTGTGCATCTCTTTATTATATCTCTGCTCTCATCTCGTGCCGAAAATAATTCGGATCAACCTTCTTGTGGGCACTTCTCATCTTTATAGGAGAAGTATTGTAACCCAAGCCTCTATACCAAGCATAGCTAGTCCCAACCCCCCCAAAACAGTTCCCCGACTAACCATTAAGTTCAGTGGAACCCGAAAGTGTAATAATAGTTTTACCCTGTAAAGTAATAAGAGGGACAAAAACAACCACCTCGCGAAGTAGTGGGACTAGTGAGTCCAGAGTCTCCCCCAAAGAGAAGTCACTTGGTTCATCCTCCCTGTAACCTGAGAGAATATAAGGTTCTTTACCCCCCTCCTCAACCTCCAACCGAGATCCCTCAGAAATCTCAACAACATCGAAAATGGGGGTCCCCATCCCAAGTATGGAGCTGGTAGCAGCAGAAGTATACTTCCTAGTCTCCTCCTGTGGAAATTTAACCCAGTGTGGGTGAATCGAAACCATGTCCCCCAAATGCAAATGTGGACAATCCTCTAAGGTCGAGGAGGAAACCTTAGTAAACGACAAAGGTATACATGGAGGATTTAAAGGCACAATCCCTGACTGTGTAGTAACGTCCAGAGCTAACTATTCCCAAGATGTAAGAGAATAAAAAAAACTGGGGAAAAAAGATTTGAGTTTACCTGTGAGTGTGTCGAGGCCCGAAAGTGAAGGATATTTCAATGTCTCAGCATGGTGGACTTCCCATGCAAATGAATCCACACCATGCGAGTCACATCTGGGCATCTTCCTGAGTCATGAGGTTTCCTCCTCCTCCTCCACAGTACCCTGACAAGTGCTCCTCAAATTTCTAGTCTTACGACAAAACGTACAGTGGAAGGGGAGAACCAAGTAATCCATCCTCTAAGAAGACAATTGGTCTCTCCACTGTATATCCAGTGTCTCCAACAAACCCGAGTGGATATCAATATTCACCGAAATCCTTCCCAATTTTTTGTCAAGAGAACCAAGAGACTGTTCGTCAACACTGATAAAACAACTGAGTGGATTCCCTATAGCCGTCAGAGCCTTAAAACTCCAAATATTAAGTGGGAAGCTAGGTAGGAGAACCCACAGGTGCCTAAACTGAAAATAATCCTGTGAAGGATCAAAGGATATCCTCCACTGTTTGAGCATCAAGCTCCCCTCATCGTAAGACCACAACCTATCTAGAATCTTAGTTGCATCATCTGGCGAATGAAACTTGAAGCCGAACCAACCACGCAGAAGATAAAATAACTTCTGTGCATAACGCAAAATGGGTAGCCAGTGTGTCTTTACCTAGGTAAAGAGAGGAGTGGTACACCATCGTCGGTAATAAAACCTCACGAACAGGGCATTCAGTGCTAGGGTAACAACTTGCTCCAAGCCAAGGTCATCCCCCATTACCATTTTCCGTCGAGTCGGATTTGGAAGCCAAGGTTTCCTTGCAGAAAATCTCTGGGGAGCCGACTTTGGAGTAGTTATACTAGAAAATCTCCATAACCCTTCTCCTTCCCTTATCCTCCTTTACCTCCCTCGCACCTTTACTCCCCACCAAACACCTTATCCGTTGATTAATGCCTTATCTGTTCATTTATTTCTTATTAATGGTCTTATCCTTTATTAAATGTTTCCCTTTTACGTATGGGTTACGTTATCCCTCATGGGATACGTAACCCCATTTAACCTTATATTTTATTTTCCCCCATTT
>ML784874.1:345730-357456 GCA_009831015.1 Picea engelmannii | reverse complement strand
CCCCATTTAACCTTATATTTTATTTTCCCCCATTTGTTTAATACATAATTAATCAATTACTTAATTAATAATCAATTAATCACTAACCATTAGTTTAATACTTAATCAATTAATGTCTCATTTAATAATTAATCATTCATTAAACCTTAATTAAGGAGTTAATCATACTTCAGCTAATCATAATCAAAATAATTAATTAATAACATATAATTAATTAAGGTTATATAATAATTAATTATAATTTAGCTAATTTTTAGGATTATTTATGAAATTATTCATATTAATAAATAAAGGGTCATTACATTGGCACCTACTCAATGCCCTCCTGGTAGAGTGTCTAGAATCTTCAGTGATTCTATTTCTCTATGAACTCATAGCAGAGTTCCTCCTCAGCACTCTGTGCTTGTTCTCAATGCCCTCCTGGCAGAGCTCTATAGAACTCCTCAGAGATTATGTCTTCTTACTGTGTCTTCCTCTACACAGTCCTGCCTTCAAGATATTCAACAACCTTGAGGTCTTCCTTTGGATCAATGATTTCAGTTGGTATGCCCTCCTAGCATGTCTTTGTCCAAATTCCGCAGAATTGGAAGTGCTCTCTAAGCACTGACTATCAAAACTCGCAGTGTTCTGTCACACCCTCCTAGTATGAAGCCTCAAAGATCACCAACCCTGAAAATCAAACAAATCCTCAGATAGCAGAACCTATCTGTCCTTGCAAATGCACATCTACAACATACATTCACAGCATACAAAGAACACATGAAAGCATTCACACAACACAGACAATATGCAGGAAAAACTGCTCTGGTTTGTATTAATAAAAATGCCTCTCTTTACAAGGTGTTCCTGAGATGGACAATAGTTTCAAACTTTCTGCTAATCTCATCATCTGCCTTCGTATCTTCGTTTTCATTCTTTAGTCTTGTGATCTCTTCTTCCTTTTCTTTTAATTGAGTCTTTTTACTCTCTTCTTGTTCCTTGAGCATTTCCCTTAACTTCAATATGTGCCTTTGACTCTTATTAAGGAACTTCTTAGTGTTATCCGAAAGATAGCTATAGTCTATATAATAATGGTCATTGCTATATTCATATAAACCATCTTCGACCTTCTTTTGAAGTTCTAATAGATATTATTCTATTATTTCCATGGGATAACTACCATCAAACTCTACACAACATATCTCTCGATTTTCGTCTTCACTTGTAGAGAAAAATTCAACATCATCACATTTTGAATCATTGCAATCAAGGGTCTTTGAGGATTCTTTACCTTTATTTGAAATATCTTCAAGATCTTCCTTTTTGCCAACATCTTCACATGATTCATTTGAAATGTCTTCAAGATCTTCCTTTGTGATATCATCACTTGATTCTTTGTCTACACTTGAATTTTTTTCAAGATCACATTTAGAAATAACACAATCAAGAGTTTTAGGAGATCATTTACCTTTAATGATCTTGATGGAGTGATCTTCAATATCTTCCTTCTCCTTCTTTCTTTGATATGTCTCCTCTAGTTTTAGCCATAGATCCTTGGCGGAAGTGCATTGTCCCATGCTCTCTTTGATAGGGCTTGAGAGTCCACTAAGAATGGGCTTGAGAGCCAATGCACCATTCTTCTTTCCTTCCCTTTGAGCTGCATACTTTGACTTGTTCTTCATTGAAACTGATCCACCAATGACTGCCTTCCAAATACCTATTCCCATTTCCTTCAAATGCACTCTCATTTCTATTCTCCGGGTAGAATAGTTTTCCTTATCAGGGATTTGAACTTCATCATCCATTTGTGTGTCCATGGATGTCCTCCAAGCTTGTTAAGGCTTATAGTGAAGGCCTGCTTTGATACCAATTGTTGAACACACCGACTACACTGAGAGGGTGGGGGGGTGGGGGGGGTGAACAATGTAAGGATATTTTCCCCAAAACTTTCGTCTTACACAAAACTCATTAGTTAGCAATCACCATTAACTCATTACTCATTGTTGTCATTTATAACCAGTTAAATGTGAACACATATCAACAACATATATCAACAATTTATCACCACAAGGAACACAAAGAACAAAAGATATATGTACAATTTTCTTTTTATTACAAACTACAATCCTTGGGGTTTTTCAGCAACGACTTAATAGAGTACATCTCTACAAGAGCACCATCTCTATAATGCAAGACTCATCTTACACCCTCAGCACCAACTGAGATGAGGCAACAATCCTAGACATATATCAATCTGTCACAGGTACGCAGCCTGTCGGTAGTGCAACATGTGTATGTAAATGCCCTACCAGTAGTACATGCCACATATGTACGCGTCTAGTATATACTACAGCCTGTGTATACTTCTGAGCAATTTAAGGTTTTCCTTTTTCATCACATACTCAGATCCTCTACAACCTGCAATCATATTCTCTTCTACCTCTCACTATCCAATTTGACCCATAGTCAGTCACAACACATCCAAGCTCTCCAACAACCTACTCATGCTTCTCAACCATACAATATGAATGCTACTCAATCATGTATAATCAACCAATATACTATAGAAATCATATCGGCACTGAATCATAAGAGTGCTTCTCACTCCATAAACCATCACAAACCACATCACAATAGCCATACCAAGAATTCCTTAAGCATTCATCATACCAGAGTTTCTATGGCAGATCTGATCCCATAGAATGCAGATCTGGAACATGCTTTAGTCTTCAGCAGCCAGTCATCATCTCAAACACCAATCTCCATGAATTTATCCACTGTATGTGCCCTGTCTTCACACAACCCGCGTATGTACTGTTGAATATGTGACAATGAATGGGATGCAAGATCCGATGGTTGTTACATGAACCCAAATAGGATACAGTAGTTCAATTGTTTATTGGAATATCTCATAAATATCTCATGCATTGTTAATTTGTTGAAACAAATTTGCTAAAATGGGATGAAACATTTATTTCCAATAGTTCATGTAACTATGTAAATATTGCTATAAATCCATGAAGCCTGTAGAGGCAAGTGAGGGGTGTGAGAGAGTTGGATGTGAGGAATGATTTAGAGCTTGCAAGGTTGTTTTAATATCTTTGTTCTGAATAATAAGAGAACCGATACCATTGCTCCATGGATGTTTCCCTCATGAGGTGAAGGAGGGTTTTACCACGTAAAATCTCTGTGTTTTTTTGATGAGTTTGTTATTTTCCATTTCTGTCTTCTGTGTATTTTTTATTCTACTATAATATTCGTTTTTGTGATTGCTCGATCCTAACAAGTGGTATCAGAGCAAGGTTAAGACAAGATCATAGGTTTACCGAAAACGAGATTACTGTTTAGAGCTACGGAGGACCTGCAAATGTGCATTTGCAAATAATATTTCCATGCATTCGGTCAACAGAGGCGTGAGGTCAATTTCTAGAAACACTTTTGTTTCTGTGTGTTGTTGGAAAATAATATTTTCTTCTGTTTCTATGCGTGGATGACAAGTAACGTTTCAGTCGAAAAATTAAAGGTGTGTCGAGACTAGTTATACGATTGCAAATAATATTTTTTCCATTCATTCGACTAAGGAGACTGTATGTGATATTACTGTGATGCAAATAATAATTAAATTAAAAGGGTAGTTGCAGATCCTTATTTATTTTATGCATTAATAAATGAGTTCTTGAAATGACGGCTACTTAGCGAGCTTTGTTGGTGGTATGGTGCATTAATTTTTTTTGTTATAATACCTTGAAATGGTTTTACGCGGATTTAAAAATAAAATTGGATCGAATGGTTTCTTTAAAAGAATTTAATATATGGTAGATCATTTAAAAGGTGGGAGTTACAAGATTTTAAAAGGTTAAAGGGTTTTTTTGGTATAAATTATTAAATCTTGTATTTATTCCTTCAGCCTTGTAATATTTGATCAACCATCATATTATAAAGCTTGCTTTTATAAGCTTTGGGTTTTATAAATTTTTGATCCGGTTCCTTAAGAAAAATGGCAAAGATGCACGGTGCAAGGTTTGAGGTGGAGAAATTCAATGGTAAAATTAATTTTGAATTATGGAAACTAAAGATGCGAAATCTGGTTGTGCAACAAGGCCTACAAAAGGCACTGGGGAGAAAGCCAAAGAAACCCGTGGGTATGTCAGACGAGAACTGGGAAGATCTGGATGCAAAATCTCTCAGTACCATCCATCTGTGTTTAGCAGATGAAGTGTTATTTAACATCACAGAAGAGAAGACAACAACATGATTATGGAGTAGGTTGGAAGCTCTATACGTGACAAAATCCTTGACGACCATGATTTTCTTGAAGAGGTAATTGTATACTTTAAGGATGAATGAAGGTACACAAATAGTTGATCATCTAAATAATTTTAATAACCTGATTTGTCAGTTATCTAGTGTAGATGTAAAATTTGAAGAAGAAGATAAGGCAATTTCTTTATTATGTACTTTACCTGAGTCATGGGATAATCTAGTCACGTCTATGTGGTTTAGTACATCAGATTCTTTAGATTATGATACTGTTGTTGGAGCCTTGTTTTCTGAGGAAGGGCACAGGAAAGGTAGCATGTAAACCTCAACAATAGTTGCAATGGCAACTAGAGGATGATCTAGTGAACGAGGGCAGAGTTCGAAAGGTACATCCAGATCTAAGTCAAGGGGAAAGAAGGGTAATATAAAGTGTTGGTATTGTAATAAATTAGGGCATCTTAAGAAATATTGTTGGAAATGGAAGCAAGCATCAAAGGAAGAGGACTCTACAAAGGAGGAAAATGTAGCTGAGAAGTATTTAGGTATGATCGATGAGGTATTGTCCACATCTAATGTCTCACAGTACCATTATAGTTGGTTAATTGATTCTGGAGCATCCCATCATATGTATCTTCATAGAAATTGGTTCAGTACATACCAATCTATAGGTGACGGAGTAGTTTATATGGGAAATGATGTTACATGTAAAACTGTTGGGATATGGAGTATCAGAATAAAAATGTTTGATGTGACTATTAGGATTCTAACAGAAGTGAGACATGTACCTGATCTAAGAAAAAACTTGATATCTTTGGGAGTTTTGGATTCTTGTGGATATAAAGGCATAGTTCAAGGTGGATTTTTAAAGATATCGAAAGGTGTCTTGGTTGTCATGAAGGAAAACAGAGTCAGGAACCTATATAAACTTGAAGGGAGAATAAAAATCGATCATGCAACAGTGGCATTGGATGATGCAGGAGACTCCACTCATTTATGGCATTAACGACTGGATCATTTAAGCAAGAAATGAATGAAGGTACTTATTGATCGAAAGTTACTTCCTAGTTTAAAAGCTGTAGATTTGAAGTTCTGTGAGCATTGTATTTATGGTAAACAAGCTAGACAGAAATTTAAATATGGAAAACACATAAGTAAATGTATCCTTGACTATATTCGTTCTGATCTTTGGGGTCCATCTCCTAAACTCTCTTATGGAGGATCACCATATTTTGTCAGTTTTATAGATGATTACTCTGGGAAAATATGGATCTATATGTTAAAGAGAAAAGTTGATGTTTTTGATAGATTTAAGAACTTTAGAGATTTGGTTGAGAATAACACTGGCAGATCCATTAAATGTCTTAGAACAGATAATGGAGGAGAATTTACTTCTAAAGAGTTTGAAAATTATTGCAAGAATGAAGGGATCGAGAGACATAGAACCACTATCTACACTCCGCAACAGAACAGTGTTGTTGAACGCATGAATAGGACTCTCCTCGAGAGAGCAAGGAGCATGCTCAGTAATGAAAAGTTGCAGCAAGAATTGTGGGGAGAAGCACTACTTACAGCTTGCTACTTGGTCAACCGATCACCATCAGCAAAAATTGATTGCAAAACTTCAGAAGAGGTATGGACAGGTCAACCATGTAACTATTATAATCTTAGAGTATTTGGTTGTGATGCTTATGTACTTATTCCGAAAAATCAACGTTCCAAACTAGATCCTAAATCACATAAATTGGTCTTTGTTGGATATGGTGATGGTATTAAGGGATATATATTGTGGAATCCTTCTGTCCACAAGATCATCATAAGCAGAGATGTAATATTTGATGAACTTTCACTCTCAAAATCAGACATAAATAATGATATGAAACATGCTAATGAACCAGAGTTACAACAAATTCAATTTGATATTCAGTCATCTACGAAGGAGAATCATGAGGATGTTCATGATGAGGACATTCATGAGGAAAATCCTCAAGAGGATGATCATACAGAAATGTCTCAAGAAATAGAGGAAATGCCACAACAAATTGTACGAAGATCTACACAGGTCAGATCTTTTCCAAAAAGGTATGATGATTATGTTTCATCAGTTGCTTTGATATCTAATGATGGTGAACCTAATTTTTATCAAGAAGCAATGGAGGTATCTAAAAGTTCCAAATGGAAAGAAGCAATGAAAGAAGAGATGGATGCCTTAAAAAAGAATGAAATATGGGACCTAGTATAACTTTCAGAAAATAGAAAGGTTGTTGGGTGTAAATGGGTCTACAAATTGAAGAAAGGTGATGATGATAAAGTGGAAAAATACAAAGCAAGGCTGATGGCAAAAGGGTTTTCTTAGAAATCAGGTATTGACTTTCATGAGATCTTTTCACCAGTCGTAAAACTTGTTTCAATTAGAATTGTATTAGCACTAGTTGCTTTACTTGATCTTGAATTTGAGCAACTAGATGTTAAAACATCATTTTTACATGGTGATTTGGATGAGGAAATTTTCATGGAACAACCGGAAGGGTTCGTTTAGAATCGCAACAGGAAGTTTGTTTGAAAACTTAGGAAATCATTGTATGGCCCGAAAAAATCTCCCAGGCAATGGTATAAGAAGCTTGATTCTTCATGGTGAGCCAGAATTTTACCAGAAGTGAGTATGATCATTGTGTTTACTTTAAAAGGTTGAAAAATGGCATATTTATTATTCTGGTGTTATATGTTGATGATATTCTTGTTGCAAGCAAAAGCATGGTTGAAATCAGCAGGTTAAAGGCTCAGTTGGCTAGGACATTTGATATGAAGAATCTAGGAGCTACAAAACATATTTTGGGCATGGAGATACACAGAGATGGGAAAAATGGTAAGTTGTGGTTATCACAAGAGAAGTATGTGGAGAAAATACTTCAAAGATTCGGTATGAATAAGGTGAAACCAGGAAATATCCCTTTGTCTTCCCATTTTAAGCTTTCTTCAGGTTTGAGTCCTAGTAGTGATGAAGAAAAGGAGTATATGTCTTGTGTACCATATGCTAATGTAGTAGGAAGTTTGATGTATGCGATGGTATGTACAAGACCATATATTTCACATGCATTTGGTGTTGTCAGTAGATACATGGAAAATCCAGGTAAAGAACAATGGGAAACAGTGAAATGGGTGCTTCGGTATCTTAGAGGCACAAGCAATTATTGTATCACTTTTGATGGTTGCAGTGATGAAGTTTGCGGTTATGTTGATACAGATTTTCCAGGTGATTTGGACAAAAGAAGATCTACTTGAGGACATGTCTTCACTCTTGCAGGTGGTCCTATAAATTGGATTTCAAAGCTTCAAAACATTGTTGCTTTATCCACTGTAGAGGCATAGTATATATCTGCTTCACATGCTTGCAAAGAGGCAATTTAGTTAAAGGGTTTACTGGGTGAGTTAGGAAGGTTTCAGAATAATGTAAAATTTTTCTGTGATAGTCAAAGTGCTATTTATTTGGATAAAAATCCATCTTATCACAGTAAGACAAAACATATTCCTGTAAAATACCATTTTGCAAGACATGTTATTGATGAAGGTGGAGTGGTTCTTGAAAAGGTCCACACTCAAAAGAATTGTGCAGACATGTTCACAAAACCAATTGCATTAGAGAAGATGCGGTGGATTTTAGCTTCTCTTGGTTTGCAGGAAAGGTGATGAACAAAGAAATGAGCAAGGTATCAGGTAAATTGTTGTCAAGGTGGAGATTGTTGAATATGTGACAACAAACAGGATGCAAGATCCAGTGGTTGTTGCATGAACCCGAATAGGATACAGTAGTTCAACTGTTGATTGGAATATCTCATAAATATCTCATGCATTGTTATATTGTTGAAACAAATTTGCTAAAATGGAATGCAACATTTATTTCCATCAGTTCATGTAACTATGTGAATATTTATATAAATCCATGAAGCCTATAGAGGCAAGTGAGGGGTGTGAGAGAGTTGGATGTGAGGAATGATTTAGAGCCTGCAAGGTTGTTGTGATCTCCATGTTCTGAATAATAAGAGAACTGATACCATTGCTCAGTGGATGGCATGACAAGTACCATCCATCTAGGATAGTTTCACCAACAACTTCACTGATCTTCATCTCTTTTTTCCACATATAAGCATGGGTTCTCCAACCATACTTCTAGGATAACTCAACCGTAAAGCATCTTCCCATGAGGGCTTTCACCATAAGGGGACCACTTTGGAGTTCATCCATTTTTGCACCTTATCAACCATGACAAGACTATAATGATCAATGCATCATATATCAAAGAAATCATATCGATCCATCTTCATCTTTGCATCATGTATCAATGACAACTCATTGATCCATCTTCATCTATGCATGACATCATATGCATCATTTACTTGACATCTATCCATTCTCATCAAGGATAATACATATTACATTTGACATCAATCATGAATCAATCAATCCTTTGGCATCAATCAATCACTTGACATCAATCAATCAAACCATTGGCATCAATGACAACATGATCCAATAGTTCTTTAATTCCATTTGCATTTTCTTCTGTTTAAATTGGATAGTTAAAAGCTCAGAATTCATGTTGTGATGCTCTCGGCTTAAGCAATTTAAACTATGTAATTTTCTTCCTAACCAATTTAGAATTCATTTCAGTAATGATCTGATGCAGTTACTTGTTTTCTCCTTCTTCTTACACTCTGCATAAATACAATTTATAACTTAGATTCATCACTTCATTTAGCCTTTATCCTCTGAAGAGTTCTACCATCTAGTCATCGTTTTCATTCACTTTTAGAATTTCGACTCCATAGCCCTAAGTGTCCCCTGCCTTCCTTGCCAACAAATTTATAAAAACCCCCAAAACAAACTAAATATAGCGATCGATTGCAAAGAAACATCAAGTGACACGAGAGAGCCCTCTTTGAGCTGAGAAGGATAGTACCCAGCTCTAAAGTTGGTTGAAACAGTTACCTTTGTCGTTTGTTTATCAGCCGAACAAATTTATAGAGTGCTAACAGGGCAGAGTCAAAATATCAGAGGCAGAGAAGAGGCAGGACTCCGTAGGTTCCACAAGAGGAGCCTGGGGGACCTATTCCTCAGCATAAGCCATGGGTTTGTTGTCGTCCAACCAATTTTTGGCGAAGCTAGGTGAAATATTCAAGGGACGACCAGTAGGGTGAGAATGAGAAATGGGGGGGCATAACTAGTTCGGTGGAGGGTCCAGGACGACGGTGCCAAGCAACAAAGTTGTAGTAGGCCAATCCTCTCTTGGGATTTTCCCTTTCTCAAAGTATTGTGAAAGATGGGGGGGAAATGACAATCAATGGGAGGAGAGGACACACGTAGCATGAAAAACCAGAATGGAAGGGACAAACCTGAGTCTGGAGCTGAACAAGAACAAGAACAATGAGACAATTTCCAATGCTAACCTTCATATTTGCAGCCGAATTGATAGTGGAGAGACCCATTAATGTCGAGTTGACAACATTCATATGATTTGTACCAGGCCTGGCATATTTTGGCTCATGCTTTGAGTGCACCATTAATGCTAGCTTCCCACACAGGCACACCATTGTTCTCTTCAAGTGCATGCTACTCATGCATAAAGGACTGAGGGAAAGGGTGGTGGTTGGGGGTATTAACTTCCCAGCTCACATGGTTTTCGTATGTCACACCATATGGAGTATATATATACCCTTCTATTTTCCTCAACATAAACATTTATAAATATTATTATCAAAAAATCCTTTTTTCTCTCGAAGTACATAGAAATGAGCAAATGTTTGGAATGTGATGGCCAATGGAGTTCTAAACATTACCATATTAAATATTCATATTAAGACCATTTCAGAGTTCGGTTATCGGAATAAAAGTAAGGAAATACTTGAATGAAGTGCAAATCTTTTAGAGCGATGGCATAAACATAAAAGATTTTTAAATATAATATAATATTATACACATCCCTTTTCGGAGTTGACCATCAGAGGAAAAAGAGGGAAGCACATGATCAGTGTGCGATGGCATTAATATTATATATATATATATATATATATAATAACAAACGCTTTCCCTTTTCGAGTTGACTGTCGGAGAAAAAAGTGGGGAGCACACGATTGGAGTGAGAAGAACTCGTAGTACGATGGATTAAGGTTTTATAATTATTATATAATATATTATTAAATATTAATATAAAATCCCTTTTGAGATTGGTTGTCGGAGAAAAGAGAAAGGAGAATATGCCTAGCATGCGAAGAATTTTGGGTCCGAATATCTAAGGCATTATTGTAACAACCCTAATTAATTCTTTAATTATCATGATTAATAAATATTAGTTTAATGAATTATTAAAATAGATTTTTTTTTTGAAGACTTATTTTATAATATAATTGTTATTGGTAGTTGAACCAATTTATGGGGGGGATAAGGTGGTTGAGTGTTTAATGAGGGGAAGGTAGTTGGATAAGGGAGGAGAAGGAAGATAAGGTAGGTGAGAGGACTCGGGAGTGGAGAGGTCTTTTTGGTGGAGGGATATTTTTAATTTATGAGGGGGTGAGAAATTTGGAGGGGGAGAGGAGAAGGGAGGAGGCAATTTGGGTTGCATCTGTTCTGCATATGTTAGGCAAACAACTTATTTGAGGACTCTCACAGGGGCACGTATTTCTGGGAATTTTGGGTTCGGGGTCTAGGAAATCGTAAGGAATCTTGGGGCTAGGGAGCCGAAGAGGTTGTTCCTAGCTGGCTGGGAGGTTAATCAATTTGGGCAGGATTCATAAACTTCAGTCCAGTTTTAGTTTAGCATCAGGTTGAGCTTTAGTTCAACATCAGATTGAGGTAAATACATTTCATTATCATTATGTTCATTATTATATGTTTGTTTCTGTTCATCATTATACTGATGTTGTTGTTCATCATTATACTGTTAAAACTGTCAATTATTATGTTGGAAGAGTATTATTATGTTGGTAAATAAAGAAGTGAATAAGATAGAAGTAAATAATATAGATTTTTTGTAATTATATTTATTTTTTATGAGGCTCTGTATGCTCAGGCCTTACACATGGTATCAAATCTCGGTTTCAAAATTGAAACTTGGGGCTTACTCACACTACTATGGACTGAAAGTTGTGGCATGAAACCCTAATTACAGTCCTTAAATGACCCAGAAGAGGAAATAAATGAAAGAATGATAGAAAGGAAATACTGAGTAGCTAAAAAAGAAATGCATTTGTAAGGTAGCTAGAGAGGTAGTGGGGAGGGCCCATAGTGATAATAGTGGAGGTCATTCAATGTAAGGTGGACTAGGTCCACTATATTATTAAATAAGTCCCACTGTGGTAGTTAGATATAATAAATGGGTAGTCAGATATAATAAATGTAAGAGGACTTCTTAGAAGGTTCTACTTCTAGAAGATTCCTCCTCTAGAATGTTCTTAGGTGATGGTAGCACTATATAAAGGGGTTCAAGCAATGTAATG
>ML784874.1:323991-344131 GCA_009831015.1 Picea engelmannii | reverse complement strand
AAGGCCCACTATGGTAGTTAGATATAATAAATGGGTAATTAGATATAATAAATGTAAGAGGACTTCTTAGAAGGTTCTACTTCTAGAAGATTCCTCCTCTAGAATGTTCTTAAGTGATGGTAGCACTATATAAAGGGATTCAATCAATGTAATGAGACATAAAGAGAAATATTGTAATTGGAGCGATAGCTCAATAGGAGGATGCCCCCTCGAAGAGGCAAGTGAACATGAGAGGATCCCTTCCATAATAGGATCCATTGTATGGTGTTTCCCTACCTCAAGGGTTTGGTAATAATAAAGTGTGGTTTATTCTATCTTGCTTTGTGGATCTATTGTGTATTCAGTATTTGTGGTGATTATATTTGCAGATCTATTCAGGTTCTTAACAGCATTGTTGAGCTCCTTGCCCACTTGTTCCAACACCCTGTCCATGTGTTCAAACATCAGAGTTAGTAAAAAAAAAAAATATCAAATTTGAAAGAATATATATGCGCTCACACACACACATATATATGACCCACAAAATATATAGTGTTAAAGAATAAAAAAACTAAAAATTAAACATGTTATGTTATTACTTTTGCAATAATATATAAATGAAAATAGTATAGTATAATATATATATAATAAAAAATCTGTACTATCGTGAAGAAATTCCAATGAAACAAAAAAATATATATACAAAATTTATAATGAAAGGCCAACAAAAAAATAATAATAATTTCAAACACAGTCCACATTGATTTGGTTAACATTCTAGTATGCATGCAAGTGATTGTAAGAAGTTTTGATAAGGGTTGTTGGTTCTGAGATTTGTAATGGTTGTTGATATTACCAAAAAACCCAGTAAAAGAATCACATGGAGCCTGTAAGACCCAGTAAAAGAGATAGACATATTTAGAGGGCCAATTGCAAAAGAATCTATGAGAAACTGATACTAACCAACATAGACCATGATTGAGATATAAAAAAATAAAGAAATTTAGTAAAATAAATAAATAAATAAATTGGGGACCATCGACCATGGCTGGGTCTGTCCATAGAGAAGGGATGGTCACACCTCCTCCAAACCCTGTGACTAAGAACCCCACCTCTTAGTCGCCATGAAACCATCGGAGCCCAAGCCCAGAGCACAAGCACCTGAAATCTACCATAAGCTAAGGGCCAAGGCCGCACAAGCACCCATAGGGTCAACTATTGTTCGAACCCTTCTTTGTTCTCACCTCGCGGTCTCTCTTTCTTAGAAAGAAAAACAAAAATCAGCACAATGTGTTGGGGTCCCGCCGCTCTCAGACCAACTAACCACCGTAATAGATGCACCAAAGGTCGGGTTGGCCTGGCAGCCATGGTCATGCCCTCCAGGAGGTCGGCAATGGAGCTTGGGATGTGCCCTCAAAACCCTTGAGCGAAAACAAAACAAAACGTCAGAGCCAAACCCTAGTGACTGTGAAGGAGAATGAGCAGAGGAAAGGTTGAATATATCCTTTTGTTTTCAAGTATAATTTTTTTTTATTGCTTAGAGTCATAGGAAAAAAACACGTGGCCTTCATGCATGTAGGTATCGTGTCACGGTTTATGTTTTTTTTAATTATTATCTTGTCTTAATTATTTGTTTATTAGTCTTTTATTTTAATTTTTTGTTTATATATATGTTAGTTATTATTAAATATATATATTTAAGTTCTTACTTAAATTATATATATTTTATTGTTTTAATTATTTAAAATCAATATATATATATATATATATATATATATATATATATATATATATATATATATAAAGGACATTGTTTTAATTATTTAAAATTAAATATATTATATACAATTTTAAAATATATATAAGTAAAAAAAAACCAAAAAAAAAATCTATATATCTATATATAGGGATAAGGTTAAAGTTGAACCTAGGTTTCTCCACTTCAAATCTTGGTTTTGTGTCCTTCTAAGATTTAATTTATAAGGTTTTTTATTGTTCCATTATATATTGAAATCTAAAATTTATAAATATCCATATAATGAAATATTAATTTGTTGGCCAAATAATCATCCACTTAAAAAAAAAATATTCTAATTACACCTATACTCTACATTACAGGACTTTAAATATTACAAGCTTTTAAATAGGTGTAAATACATACAACCCTCTTCCAAGTTATGGGCTTGAAACCACAAACCGGGTCAAACCTGAGGTGTGGGAAGTATAATATAATATTAACCCTAAGAGTATATGGTCTTCCCAGAGGAGTACCTACAAACAATGACAAAATACTTTATTTTTAACTTAACTCTTAACTTTTAACCCAACTCTTAAGACCACGATGCCTTCGTTTGTTTATTTTAAAATCTAATTTTAGCCATAATAAGAAAGTCTCTAATATTCTTCTATAATTTAAGAGCATTATAGATAATATTGACTTTTCTTTGCAAAGCAAGAAAATGATTTTATTGGGTTTAATAAATAAATAAATAAATAAATATATATATATATATATATATATATATATATATATATATATATTTGTTGGAAGAACTAAATTGAACACTATAATTTTTTTTTATATTCTTATATGTTTTCTATATGAGTCACTATTATGTGAAAACTACATTAAAAAAAGAAAATACTTTACAAAATATTAATGCAGATATAAAAAGGTAATGGTTAAATAGCAAAGTATTTTAGAATCCAGCAGTTTAAAACGTATATACTTTTTTCAAAGTGAAAATTTCTCCATTATATTGATATAATGTATTCTCTAAACAGAAAATTACAAAGCAGCTGAATAGTATGTCGATGAAGATAAGAAGAGGATTTCTTCTATAATGGCCTCTCAACCAATAGTGGGAAGAAAGCTCAAAGATGGGAGATTGCCCAGAAATGAACAGGAGGGCACTGTAGAAAGGAGGGATACATAAATCTGCTAGATCAAGTAAGAGAGAGAGAAAGTGCAATGAAGATGATAAAAATTTTTGACTTATGTAGCCACAAAGAAGGTGAAGTAGGAGTTAGAAGACTGATAGGAAATGAGTTGGGCCCTCGTTCCCATCAATCCAGTGATTAAAAGATATGATGCCCACTTTTTTCTGAAGAGCTACCTTTAAAAGTTGATCTGCAGGAATGTTGTGCTCTCGATAGATGTGAAAGTAGCTGAGATTTTTGAAAGTTAGTTGGAGGTGTTTGATTCTGTCTTTCCAAGCTGTGAGAGTAATAGCTTGAAGATCATATATGTTGTTTAACCACTCGATGATGGTCTTGGAGTCCCCAAGGATCTAGAGGGAGTCAATATGCAGTCTGGAGGCTAAAAATAGTGTGGCCCAGGCACCCAATAGTTCTGCCCTGGTGTTGGTGCCTAGGCCACAGTTGAAAGTACATTTGAAGATAGATTTTTTTGTAGTCCCGATCAGACCACTTGCCCCACTTTGCTCGCCATTTGATTGTGCAACACCATCAAACCAACCAATTGGTATGTCCTCTAAGTCTGGAAACTTCTTGCTGCTCTGTGGTCTTGTTTTGTTGAAGTGAAGCTCATTCCAAATTTTGAGAAAGCTTAGAGTATTGTGGATTGTCACACCGATAGAAGGAAGTTCATTTTTGAAGATTGTATGATTCCGAATCAGCTAGATTGATGATGAAGTCAGTGATGGAAGTTGTAAATGATTGTGTTCTTTGAGCGTCCAGTGATCAAAACAATCAGAGAGATTTATCCCATCCCACTTAGTTTTAATATTGAGAGTCTGATAGATATGGGCCCAACCATTCCTGATGAATGCACAATGTATAAAGAGGTGGTCTTCAGTTTCTGCATCTAAATGGCACAAGTGGCAATAGTTGGGACTAGACCACCCTTTTTTCTGGAGAGTGTCCCAGGTGTTTAATTTGTAAGCTGCCATAAGCCAAGTAAAGAATTTTCTCTAAACGTATAAACGTATATACTTGTGGGGATAAGTTTAGAGAAGTTACATATATATAGAAGAAGCATGTAGGTATAGTCTAAATAAAGTAGACATGGAAAAAGTGTGAAATGTCTACTATAAATAAATTATAGGTTGTAAATTGCAATATAGATATAATGTCAATATGAAAAGTGATAATATAGCATACAAAATATAAATATATGACCAATAAATGAAAATATAGGAATATTAGATATTAATGATGATACATTAATATATGGATTATTATTAAGAGGGTATCACGAGAGATTACATAAGTATTAAGAGAAGTATAAGTCAAATTATGATTAACAAGATTGAAAATAATATCTAAATTAAATATATAATAAGTGTATAGCATAATAATAATAATAAGTGTACGATATATAATTATAATAATAATAATAATGTAGCTATGCAGAATTGTAAGATGACTCATAGTAAGGACAAAAATTAAGCAATATGAAATGAATTTTAGCCATTATTAAGTTTATGCAAAGTTGAAAGGCTCAAATATATCATTTCATGTTAAAATGAGTTTAATATTCTTTACAAAAATTATAAGTAAAACAAATTTATTAAGTTGATGTAATGCTCAGATATTCTTTATGTTAGATTGAGTCTTACTCAAAGTTAATATGGAATTGAGATGGTGAAAAGAAATATTATATTAGTGAAATGGATTTTAGTTATTATTAAGTGGTTAATATGGAATTGAGATGGTGAAAATAAATATTATATTAGTGAAATGAATTTTAATTATTATTAAGTGATGTAAAATTTATACATTCCTTTATATTAAAATGGGGCATTATACTTTAGATTCACATTTCACAATATGTCAAATGAAAATGGAAATTGTCTAAAATAACTCTTGAGTTGATGGAAATGATTTTTATCATTATTAAATTGAAATAAGATGCAAATATCTTTTCTCATATTAAAGTGGGTTATTTTATCATATCCATGTAAAGTTTAATTTTATAAATCATTATAAATTAGATAAAAATTCATTATTTATAAAAAAAAAATAAGTAAAAATAATTATTAGGTTAGTAAAAGAGATTTTAATCATGATTAAATTGTTTCAAGGTTGAATGTTATTTTCATATTAAATAAGTAAGATAGTTTTAGTAACCCAAGGGGTTATCTCAATATGGTTAGTTGGTCTCTTTAGGAGAAACACATTGATTTATGCTAGTAAAATTATTAAAGATACAATTTCCAAAATATATAAATAAATAGATAAAGTATATGGAAAAATGCAAGGATATGTTATAAGTAAGATTGAAGAATAAGGTGCATAATAAATTAGGTCAACATAGGTTAAGGGATGAATATAGTAAATAAAATCTATGCTTATGTTTGTAATAAATGAGGACGTTAGGTGGGTGGTTGATTAAAACAAATATGCGAAAGAAATAAAACGAATGATTAGGCAATATAATGATGTTTCAAAGTAGGGTAGAATGGTGGAAACAAAGTAATAGGAGGGAGGATAAGGATGGAGTTATAATTGATATCAAAGTGGATTAGACACACATGAACTAACATTATGATGTAGTTTATGGAAGTGCTAAAAAAAAAAAAAATAGTTATTGTTTTTTAAGCATAATGAAGTGTGTTATGCTAGTGGTAAATTGAGTGTATTATATGAGAGTAAGAGAGGGTAGTTGGAGTAGCAAAAATAAATAAATAAATAAATAAAAAGTAAAAATAAAATGGGAAAGGTGGGGTGTGAAGGAGATAAAGAGTTTACAAGTAATGTAATGTATATGTTAAGTTCAGAATTGATAATGTGTATAAACATGAAGTGGCAACAAATGTGATGGCAGAAGGAAATGCAGAAAATGAATGATAAATAAGAAAATATAGTATAAGGAATGTTAATGAACTCTAGAATATATGTTAAGGAGTAATAATCTAATGAAAACATAAGTGATACCATAAGGGCCTATGTTGTAAACAAAGAACTTTACCTCATAACGATAATTGAAATTTTGATGATATGTTTTATTAGATCATGTGTTGTGGTATGAAATTTGGATGAATTTCTAATGGTTGACATAATATTAACACAATGACCAAACTATGAAGTGATGCGATCTTTTGACAATCAATTAGCAATATCTTAGTTAATGTTCCTAAGAAATGGAAACTTTGTGATGGTGTATGTATTGTATCATTCGAGTTAGAGTGATAATTAAGTTAGTGGTAATTCGTTATAATTATCAATATATTCTAGGTGGAATTGTATGCCTAGCTTAATGAAATTTATATCGAACTCAATAAAATAGTCACTTAACTAAAGAACCGATAATGAGGTAAGATTCTAATTGGTTGTAAGACTAGTAGACTATACTTTAAATATGGAACTTAGGAAGAATAAATCTTTCAAAGAAGTGTGTCTTCTCGTTAATTAAATTACAAGTAGTAATAAGATAGAGTCATGACACAATAATATGTTTATGGAATAGGGGTAGTCTCAGACAATATATTAAAATCATCAACATGTCTTAATCAAGTAAAGGTCCAGTGGGACAAGTATAACTCAAGATCTTCTACTTGGGAGGATGCATAGACCTTACGATGAGATCATCCCTCACGTTTTTTGACCATCTCGGGAATATGTTTCCCGAAGTTTGGGTGTATGTAATGCCACCTTTTGACTTAGACAACTAGAATTACTTAAGGCCTAATCACCTTTATTTTCTATTCACTGCGAAACTATTAATGATACACTTGAACTTTTAAGATGTATGAACCTATGTGAATGTCAATTCTATGAATGTTTAACATTATTTGAATGATGATGGATATGATGCAATCTATTATGTGAGTGACAAATCTATGAATATTTAACGTTATTTGAATGATGATGGATATGATGCAATCTATTATGTGAATGTCATTTCTATGAATGGTTAACGTTAATTGAATTATGGGGATATTATGCGATCTATTCCTAACTTGAAAATTTTGACATTTAAAGTTGTTGGTACGTGGATACCAAATTGATATTATGGTTGAATGCATTTACATGATGATAATGCATAGATATGTATGAGTTTGTGTTATAGACTAATCTGCAGGTCAATGGGCTATGAAATAGCCAAAGGATAATGGTAATAAAAGTGGATGTCATGACCACCGACCGAGAAACAATATGGTATGAATCTTTGTATGTGAAATTATGTTGGTTCGAATGCATTGCTATGATATGTGGACCAGTGCAGGTTTTTTAGGTGGTGAGACTACCTAAAAATGAATATATGATGACAAAATTCCTAGCAACACAGTGCCACTGTATATTCCATGGTAGGGTGTGGACCCTAGTCCTATTAGGAGAGGTGGAGGCATTTCCCACCGTGTATCCTCTGAAACCTGGAGTCATGGGAGGACAGTGTTAGCTCACACTCCCCTAGACGTGTGATGATGATTGTCAGTTTCCTGCTGGGGAAGCTTGGTCAAGAGAGTGACACTTCCACTTACGGGTTCTATTTGGAGTTAGGTCAATATAGTTGATGGTCCAAGATAGTCTAACAGAGGAAGGATAGGAATGGAAGACAGAAGTAAGTTAGGGAGGAAGGATGAATAGAAATAGTTGAGAGTGTATGGAGATTTGTCTTATAGTGAAATTTATTGTTTTCCCTTCTGAAAAGAAAATATGTATATATGTGTATTCACAATTACTTAACTAAACTACAATTGTCTAAATGAACGTTGTTGAGCTAAATTATTGTAATTAAGGGATTTTGCAAACTTTTAATAGGTTTATTATCTTTTATAAAATGAATAGTCTTGTTGATTTGATTGGATGCATACAAGAATTACTATAGGTGTGATAATTATTGTTTATAGTACATGCGCGAGACTTATATGTGCTAGCTACACATGCATTTCTTGCACATGTACACTAGTATGTATGAGTTTTATTTTGCTTACTTACTGTTAATGTTGTATATTGGATATGAATGTATGAATCTTATGTCATTTCCCTTGTATTGTAAATTACTCTAACTTCGGGACAAAGTTTCTTGAAGGGTGGGTGTATGTAACAACCCTAATTAATTCTTTAATTATCATGATTAATAAATATTAGTTTAATGAATTATTAAAATATGTTTTTTTTGAAGACTTATTTTATAATATAATTGTTATTGGTAGTTGAACCAATTTATCGGGGGGATAAGGTGGTTGAGTGATTAATGAGGGGAAGGCAGTTGGATAAGGGAGGAGAAGGAAGATAAGGCAGGCGAGAGGACTCGGGAGTGGAGAGGTCTTTTTGGTGGAGGGATATTTTTAATTTATGAGGGGGTGAGAAATTTGGAGGGGGAGAGGAGAAGGGAGGAAGCAGTTTGGGTTGCATTTGTTTTGCAAACAACTTACTTGAGGACTCTCACAGGGGCACGTGTTGCTGGGAATTTTGGGCTCGGGGGGAAAGAAACCATAAGGAATCCTGGGGCTAGGGATCCGGAGAGGCTGTTCCTGGCTGGCTGGGAAGTTAATCAGTTTGAGCAGGATTCATCAACTTCAGTCCAACTTCAGTTTAGCATCAGGTTGAGCTTCAGTTCAGCATCATATTGAGGTAAATACATTTCATTATCATTATGTTCATTATTATACGGTTGTTTATGTTCATCATTATACTGTTGTTATTGTTCATCATTATACTGTTGTTGATGTTCATCATTATACTGTTAAAACTGTCAATTATTATGTTGGTAAATAAAGAAGTGAATAAGATAGAGTTTCTATAATTATATTTATGTTTTATGAGGCTCTTTATACCCAGGCCTTACAATTATCATACTAAATAAATAATATTTAATTCCCTCCAAGAGAATTCGTAAGGTAGATAAGTGGCACGGTGTGTTTGGGGTTCGAAATCCCAAGGAATTTTATTTGAAATATAATAAAGTTTATTATAACGCAACTTGGGTGCTTTACGATGGAGCTACGTACACTATAAAATAATTTGGGTACCTCAAAATGCAATTAATTATATCATGAGATAATTAATTAATTGCATTATAATGCGTTTATAACCTAAATATTTAAATTAGCACTAAATTGTTCCCAAGGAAATGGGGAGAAAGTAAATCCTCATTAATTATCGGGCCAATATATTAGGATAAGTAAAAAAGTATTTACGGGGGGTTATTTAATTAATGAAGACCAATTATCCCTAATGAGGATTAAATAATTGAACATTGAAGAGTGTTATTCTAAGAAAATATTGATTAAGTAACATATTCAGTTTATACGATATGGACAAGTGTCAATCTCTGGTCGAGCAATCCTTTGTGCCCTATGGTAACGTGGTGCATCGCGATGAGTCCATGTGTCAATTGGATATTGAGCCATGTGTCATGACAGGAGATAGGTACATGATGGAAGCGATGGCCAAGGTGGCAAGAAAAATTCAATCTCAGACATATATCTCCAAGGGCTCCACATAATCTAAGTGCAGCTGGAGCAAGAGAAGGGTTGTTAACCATCGTGCGAGTTGGCGACTGAGAAATAATCAGAGTCGTCGATGTACTAACCCCGAGGGTTGTTGGATCTATAGACTAGATTTGTCGAAGTGTGTGTAGTCAGAGAGAGTTTGTCGGAGTGGATTAGGTGCAGGAAATATGCTAACCGTCAGATTGAGGAGTTAGATGGGTCGGGTGGAAGATGTCACATCAGTGCCATGTTGGATGGAATGAATGAAGGGGAACAATGTGGTTGTCATATGGTACTAAGATGGACTCAACAAATGAAATTCCAGAAACATTGGGAGGTTGTAACTTCTAATCCATAGCTCAGTTATGAACGTGGTTACAGTTGTTGGAAACCTCTTGACAAGCAGAAGATGATGGTAGCTTCTAGATGAGGCTTTGAGATGGTTGAGGAAAAACAAAAATTTAATACCCCATCCCTTAAAAAGGTACTTAGGGGGTTGGGTGTCTTACATATGCATTGTGATGTTCTTATCACAGTATGCTTTGCTTAAATGTTGTAATGATGTATTTAGACACCACCCTCTATATTCAAAATTTTGTGTTCCTCTTCAGTTATTTGTAATACTGCATTTTTTGTTTTCATGTCATGTTCCACCCTATTCCCCAATAACTAGTTTGGAGTTTGAAAACGCGAGTGTTACAAAAGGTCTGCTAATTTACAATTGTTTTCAAGCCCATAATAATCTTTCCACCCTCCTTTTATCCTTTTCTCAATGTTATATTTCCAATTGAGCTTGTGATGAATATCAATTCCAAGATACTTGTACAAAGACACTTCCTCGAAGATATTGTTGTCATATACAAAATTATCGTAGGTGATATTGTTGGATTTAATGATCATAACCTTCATTTTGTCAGTGTTCATAGTCATACCTATACTACAACATAAGTCCTTGAGGATTCTAAGCTGCTTACTAAGGTCATAGGTATTCCTTTCCATAAGAACAATATCACCGACACAGAGAAGAAGGGTGATTACAATACTAGCAAGAGTTGGTCCAACACAACCTATGGCTTCCAAACAATCTCCTAACTTGTCAATGTAAATGCCAAAAAGAGTAGGGGATAGGGGACAACCTTTCTTGACTCCTATATTGAATTTAATTTCTTCTGACCAATCCTCAGTGCTCCTAAATTTGGCAATAACCTTCTCATACAACCTTACCGCGGTAGCTCTCAGCTCGGAGATAACTTTTAGCTCTTTTCAAAAGGTTAGTCTCACTCATAGTGTTAAAAGATTTCCTAAAGTCAATGAAACAACAAAGGAGATTAGTTTTTTTTTTCGACACTCTTCTGGAATGATCCTAAGCATGATAAGGTGGTCTAAAGTTGAATGATAACCTCTAAAACCGGCCTGACCTTTAGCTTTTTTTCCATGGTTTTATAACCATATGCTTATCTTCTTTTACAAAATACTTCCATATAGCTTGGATAAAATGGGGTTAATCATAATGGTCCTATAATTAGAGGGCTTTCTTTTATCCCCACTTTTAAAAAGAGGTACAATGAGGCTTTGAGTCCAAGGTTTAGGGAATCCCTACTTGACTACTAAATTGAAGAGCTTGTGTATGTGAGGATGAGAATAAGCCCTCCAATTTCTAATATTTCATCTTGGTAGTCCTCAATGTCCTTAGATTTACAATTTTGAAGTCATTTAACCCCAAACTTTATGTCTTATATAGAAAAAACATCATCTTTTGTAAAAACTTTTGGAATTTTTTCGAGGGCATTACAGGGTTCCTAAAGATTTTTAAGGTTGTAATTCTAGTCTTGCAGGGGAATCATAGAATTTTCTTTAGTTTTACGAGTCAAGATTTTCCTCAAAAATTTCTTTGTATCTAGCTTAGAAATGTGCAAAATATTCTATTGCTTTCTATTTATGCAGTGCCATTTTTTTTTTACATTAGGGCTTCATATCTATTAATCTTATCATATTTTAAACACTCATTATAGGCACCCCTAATAGCTTTTCTAGCAACTTTGTACTCGTTATCATACAAGGGTTGATAATTCTATTCTTCTTTTTACACAATGCTTCGATGGAATTTTTTTTTATGGAGGTAGAGAGGATTGTTGTATAATTATGATAGATGTCTTCAATAATTTTTTTATATGATAGAAGATTTAATTCGGTGTTTAAGTCCTTTAGAAAGAGATCAACTTTATTTTGCTAAAAGCATATGCCTTTGGTTACCAAAGTTATCTTCAAGGGGGTTTTTGTGCATGATAAAGTTTAGAGTTATGGTTAAAGGTCTATGATCAGAGTCACGCTCATGGTCATTTAAAAGATCAAAATTTACTATTTGGTTGTAAATAGGGATTTCCGATACCACATAGTCCACAACACTATATACAATAGGGAGGTGTATAAAAGGTAGAAATAATAGGTGCAAAACAAAAATTGCTATATACATCTTCTTAGCATTGATATCTAAAATCTCCACCCAAATGAACTGATTGAGAGGGTCTTTTTAATGAAAACATATGTGAAGAGAAATGTTTGTTCTTATGTAACAAGCTATGTCTCCAAGTACTCTAGAAAATGATTTCTTGATCCATGTTGACCACACAATAAATCCATCTATGTTAAGGACCTTAGATTCCTCATGCTCCCAAGTTTCAACTAGAAATATAATATCAATTTCACTTGGGATCCAACTTAATATAGGTCATTTATTCCAAGGAAAGTCTCGACAGTTCCAAGAAAGGCCCTGAAATGTCTCAAATTACTATATATTGTTATCCTTTTGGTCTCTATCCCTAATAATAGCTTTTCGGTTCATAATTATTGCCCATTTTCCTCTTTTCTGGCTTCCTTTACCTTTAGAACCTCCTTCCTTAATTTAGCTTGATCTTTTGGAATGAGGTTTTCATTTATAAATATTAGAGACCCTTTTAAGCTCGAAGTTTTACTAAGTATGTCATATTTATGGGCATTACAGCTTACCATAACCCGAATCAACCTATCTTTATGTTTGATTATTTTGCCCAACCTTTTTTCCTCTATAAGGCCAATTGTTTCAATTTGTGATTTATTTTTTAATTCCTCCTTACTATTGGTAATGTGTCCTCATCTTTATGTTCTTTTATACTAAAAATTATGAGGTTCAAGGCTCTTTTGTTATGGTCTAACTCTATGAGCTTATTCATTTACTCTTTGATAGATTTGATATCCAATTTATGTTCCGCCCTATTTAGGGATAAATTATTAGTTAATGTCCTCTAGCTCTTTAATCTTGTCCCTAAGATTGCTATTTTCCTCCACCTCTTCTTCCTTCCGTTCTTATTTTTTTTTTATTTCTTGTAAATGCAATTGAGTCTTAAACACTAATAATTTATTGTCCATCTATCTTTGAATGTTATTTTTTAAGAATCTAACTTTATTATCAAGCATTGCTACTAACTCACCTTGAAAGCATTGCTACTAATTCACTTTGAAGTTTGACTTCTCTTTTTTCTCTATTTTATTTTTATTTTTATTGATTCTATAAATTCTATTAATTATAGCACTAGGAAGGAGCACTTGTTTTGTTTTATTCCGACTCGTTACGTTATTTTTATGTTAATGTTGGAAGCATCCATCTTTTTCCTCACGCGGTCTTTAGAAAAGACTTGACTTTTGTTTAACACACGCAAAGACTTGCTCGATCAATCTTTTTCAATACACAATTTGTCACATACATCTTAAAAAGAAAAATTGTTTTACTCGGCTACTTTGTTGTCAGGTGCCTGGAAGCTTTCCAGCAGTGTTTACAAAAGTGGAGACGATAATCCCAGAATTATAAAATTTTTATATTAGTTGTTTTAAAATTTATTAATATATATAATAAATTTAATTAAATATCTTTATTTAATTTATATATATATATATATATAGAATAATGTAATATTATATAAACAAATTTTTACAAAATAAGTATAGGTTTTTTAAATTTTTTATTTTTATTTTTCTATTTCAAAATAAATTAGATATATATTTTTATTTTTATTTTGTATAAACAATCATTATCTATTTTTATGAGAAAATTTCATTTTTTTACTAATATTTTATTATAATTTTTTTATTACCTTTTCTTTTAACAAATCTAAAATAGTTCATAGTTAACATATATCAAATATACAAAGAACTACATACAACATACCAAAAAGCTTAAAATTTTTCTATATCTGAAGAAAAATACATGTATAAATGAGGTGACAAGCTAATCAACCAATCTCTTAAAAATTGGAACTTGTATAGACATTTCTTTCTCAATCTGCAAACATTTTACAAGTCAGTCTTTTACAACTAATAGTCCAAGTCAACACACAATATGTACCCAGCAGCACAACATTTAATATTGTATACGCTGGGATATAAGACATACATATCTTGACATATATAACATTAAATACTTTGATGTATATCGATAACCCCATAGTGTAAATGTTCTAATTTTTTACTTTCTTTAACAACTACCACCTGAATCTTGCAACACTATTGTTGATAAAATCACAATTTTAGAGTGCTCAAATCTTATTTCTGAATGCTTAAATCCATTCACCACCCTCAAAAAGCACCCTAAATAAAAAATAAGTGCATGTATATCCATCCTTATATCTCCCTACATGAAAAATTTAATGGTCATTTTAGTACCCTAACAACCATAAATAGTCCTTTTAGCACCTCTGACTGCAATAAATGGTGCCAACTATGTGCTTAGTCCTTTTAGCACCCTAGCACCCCTGACTGCAATATATGGTGCCAACTATGTGCTTATTGATTACCTTTATTTTAAAATTGGGACATCATTTTTAACTCATTGTTAATGTATATAACATCGTTGACTCACTCCAATGGAGGACATAGAGGCCAGAACTTGCTATGCTAAAATATCAGACATTGTATAGATTGACTCTTTTTTTTTTAGCATTAAATTTCTCAATATATTTATATGTTGTTCTCATAAAAAAAAAGTACATTGTTGTGCTATTAAAACCATCTTCAAGAGGTATACTCATATATGTTGTTCTCATAAAAAAAAAGTACATTGTTGTGCTATTACAACCATCTTCAAGAGGTATGCTCATACCACATAGTCATAACCTTTCCAAGTAGAAACATAGACCTACGCTGAAGTCTTACATAAGTGATATTAACATAAAGGCAGACTCAACAAAAAGCCAACCAGAATACAAAAATAGTATGACCATGGTGACATATGAGAAGCACAAAAAGGTAATTCCAGATCTCGGATTAATTGCGTAGTCATGCCTGCAATACTATCTAGTTCATAGATAGAGACACATAGTTAGTGGAGGGCCCTCATGGCATCCTGCCATTTGTTGTAATGGATCCTCCCTTTTGGAACCTATAGTGCTCTTTTTGATAGCACATCTGCTTCCACATTCTCTTCCCTGTAGATATGATCAAATCTAATGATGTTGAATAAAGATATAAGATCATGGATCTTATCCATCTAGCCCATAAGAGAAGATACTTGTAAGTTGCTCTTGTATTTTAACCAATCTATCACAATCTTTGAATCCCCCAGAACATGAAGTTGATCAATATCCAACTGATGTGCTAAAGTTAAAGAGGCCCACACCCCAAGTAGTTCCGCCCTAGTATTTGAGCCCATCCCACAGTTGAATGTCCACCTATAAATAGTATTTCCTGATATCTTAATGATGCCCCCAACCCCACTTAGGTTATTATTCTCTTGCGCAGTACCATCAAACCAACAACTAGATACCAAAGTAATGTCAGGTGTCTTCTTGTTTCTTTTGCAAATTCTTTTTTGTAAAGACTGTCCAATGGGAATTTTTACCATCCCTCTGATTTGGATGCCAAGACCCTGTACACTAGGAGAACAATTTTCAAAAATACACTTATTTCTTTCCAGCCATATATACCAACAGACCACTATTGGAAGTGTAATATAGACTTTTTCTAGTTTCAACCAATTTTCATAGCAATTTCTTAAAGAGATGCCTCCCCAAGGAGAAGCAAGACTAAAAACAGTAAGTAAAAACTACCACAGGTGGAGTGTGAAAGGGAAATTTGCAAATAAGTGTAAAATGGTCTCCTCGTCCCTACAACAGAGTGGACATATGATAGGTCCTTCCCGTCCTCTTTTCCGCAATGAATCCCAAGTTAGGATTTTGTTCTCCAAAGCAAACCAAAGGAATAGTTTGATCTTGTAGGCTAGTTCCCATGACCACATCTGTCTTTGCCACAACACGGTCTATTGTGGCCAGTATTTTTTTTCCATGGTGTTATATACATTTTTACCGTGAGAAGACCCGACTGGTCACCACGAGTCCATATTAAAGTATCTTCTCCAGTTTGTAGGTGGACACCTGAGTCAATAAGCATCTTAACAAAAGAACTTCATTCAGTAGCCTCTAGTCCCGTAAGTCCCATCTCCTCACTGTTTCTCCATCGACTTGTAAAGAAACCCCTGGAAGACTGTGCCTTAGCTTGATACCGGTAACATATATTTTTATTTTTTAATGCCAACAGGAGATCCCGAGAAAGTAAAGTAGTATTTCCAATGTCCAAGATCTTGTCCAAGCTGATTAGTACAGAATAATCATTTCCGGGCTTCCAGCTTATCCGATGTGTAATGAGAGGCAGCGATTTCATCAAAATTTTCCATATCTGTGAGGCCGAGGGTTGCAAAATTGTAGCCGTTTTGAGCCATGTAGCCACTGAGGTGTGTGAAAGGTATTTGTATTTTATCACCTGATGCTAGATCCCCTCTTTCATCAGAACACACCATAAAGAGTTTGCAGCTAATGCACGGTTGAATATGAAGAGGTTCCTAAGTCCCCAACCTCCTAAGTGTTTCGTCTTTGCGAGTATCTCCCAGCTGCAGAGATGTATACCATGTTCTTTTCTACCACCAGTCCAAAGAAAGTCAAAGAACCTTTTTTGAATCTTTTTGAGGACAGAGATTGGGACTGCTGCGAGGGCCATCCAATATACAGATTATGTTTCCAAGACCGCCTTTGCTAGAGTACATTGAACTCCAAGTGTTAACCAGTGGTTACACCAGTGTTTAATCCTATTTTCAAACTTTATGATAAGCCATCTCCAGTCTTCAAAATAGGTTTTCTCAGCTTTTATGAAATACCCCAAATATCTAAAACCCACAGACAACTCCGTAATGTTACAAGGGAAAAACTCTCTATGGCCAAGGGTAAACCACAACAGACAGGTATGATTTCAAAAATCAACCCAATTCCAACATATGCTATATAGACTAATGTGCAATACAAGGAAGAGGCCTACCTCGATCCAACGTTTGATGATGTTCCACCGTTGAGCACTTTGACCCAAAGCTTTATACCTGCAAGAAGTTCTCAACAAACAAGCAAAGAAAGTATATAGCGATGATATAGAAGGAGTTAGCACATCAGATAGCATAATCCATTAATAGACATTACAAACACACCCATGGATACAAATCATATATTTGCAAGATACCAATAGGACGGGAAAGGACTATTTCTATTAATAATTGATCAGCAGAAGTGTCAACTGATTCAGGTGGATATCGGTGGCCATCCACCTTTTCCGACTGGCTCAAAACAGTTTTCTAGCAATTTTGGCAATTTACTATTTTTAGCAGGTTTTAACTTCCGGGGCCATTTTGAGGGCCTAAATGAAGGTTTTTCGAGATTGAGGTTCTCAATGATAGCCGAAGGCATGATTGAGCCCCCAAAATGAATATCCTCGACGATACCTTTCCAACGAGCTATCACACGCCTAAAACGGAGATCGTATGCAAAAGTTACGACCCCGGGAAGTTGATGTACTAACTTACCCAAACGAAGCCCACATAACTTTTGGCGCTTCATCTCGTAGGGTTAGGTTTTTGGATGTCTATGAATTTTGGGAATCTCATCTATTGTAAAAAGGCCTCAGAGCCTGATTGTAATCATCTTCTTGCGAATGCGAGTAGCCGTCACATCTCTTTTCAGAGATAAGTTGCCACCATTCTAGCGAGTCTTTCACTCTGTATTTTTACAGTCTCTATACATTTCTCTGATTAATAGAAATCGTGTATTACTGTATATTTGTGTTTATGGTTGCATCGCTGATACATTCCTGTTATATTATTGAATATCTGCAATATCTCCGTGCATTTCTTTATTATATCTCCGCTCTCATTTCATGTCGAAAATAATCTGGATCATCAACATTACAAACTTTCGTGTCGGCATGGTTCGAAACCAAGAAACCAAGTTCCTTCCAACTAGGTCTCCACCACTCAATCCTCCACCAAAGGCAAGCTCATGAGAAAGAGACAAAGAGGTCCTCTCAACAATAAGGTAAGATCTTGGGGGCTGAACACTATGTTCAGACTTGAGGGACAAAGGGATGCAAACTCAATATGAAGTAATTTCTCCAGAGTAACTTTGTTGTCAAAGTTGAATGCTTTCTCTCTCTTTTCCATAGTTCGAAATTGTTCTCTTATAGCCTCCATAATGCAACTGAAAGGCCGAGTCAGAATGTTTCCAATACATGGAAGGCCAAGGATCAAAGATATTTTGTCGTGACATGGAAACCCAACCTCATTTTGTATTTTTTGGCATAAATCCAGATATACGCGAGTTGTAATGGAGCAGCAAGCGTATACGCATATTGCATAGCAGTTAGGGAGCATATATGTGGAAAAATGTATATTTTTTTTAGCTCTGGATTCATCAAAAAGGGATAAAAAGTCTGCATTGGGAAATGGAAAAAGGCCCTCTGTGCAAGATAGCAATGGTGAGACAAATCTTGCTATAATAGATGCCCCTAATGTGTAGATCAGAAGAGTATATGCGATGACCGAAATACATTATAAATAACCCAGAAGTGGAGTGGTAGAGAACCAGCTAGACGAACTCAATTGCTCATTAAATTATGTACTAACTTTTCATACATGGCTGCCAAGAATACAATGCAGATCCATGTGGAAAATATACCAAACAAGTGTTCATGGCCGTGAATAGGCAAATACAAATGTGGTTATATGCCAAAAGATTTCATAGTCATGAACAAGGCCCAGTGAAACCAGTCTCAAAAATTAATCTGAAGATATCTGTATACCATGGAGTACAATTTGATCTCCCATGATCACTGAAGTTAAATAGGTATTGGTCCAATGAAATGGAAGCAACAACTCAGGAAAGCTGCGGCCACATAGTGATGTCTTCAAGTCTTCTACACTATCTGCCAATGGTGCAAGTCTACATCATGTGAATAAATGAGTTGAGGTCGAACACGATGAGACATCGTTTGATTACCGATCACTGAAGTATATTGTTAACAAATGTGAGACAACCTACCAATAATGAAAGTAGGTATCAAGGCATCGAGTACATCTCTACAAATGTGAATAAAGAAGCTGGGGTCGAACACTTGAGAGATGCATTGATCATGAGACATTGATGTATTCCCATCTATCAATGGTGAGAGAGCCTACCACTAATGACTGCAAGCCTCAAGGTACTCATAAAACTCTAGGTCCCATATCCATAATAAATGAGTTGAAGTCGATGGAAAGAGACCCGCTGAAAGGAGAGCATTGAGGCATCTCTCATCAGACAGTGCGAGGAAAAAAGAAAGAGCTTCATTATTTGGTGGAGATTGGACAAAGAACATGTTCACGAACCAACAACCCTGTGCGTCTTTCGCGTGTGCCAAATGCAAATGGTACACGAAAAGGACCCTCTGAATAGCAGCCAATGATGAAAAACTGTTGACAAAGGCGAGGAAACCACCAATAAGGCTAATGGTATCCAAGACACTACATGAATCCCAAAGTGTGAATAGATGTCTTACCGTCGAACACAAGGGAAACCGCCCAGTCAATGACCAATGATGAAATGTCGATTGTTGGGTTCAAGGTGACCTACCAATGATGAAAGTAGGGCCAGGGTGCATGATAAGACCAAAGTATCATGTGATTCTGAGACAAACTGAGGGTATGGCCGACATGCAAAGTCAAGATTTCTGAGGAGTGGTTGACACAGGTTGATAGACTTCCTTTGAACAAGAGCATGAGACATATGGTAAACTCCAACAGCATGGACTCAATGATGTGACAATTAGATGCAGGAGGCATCAATAACGTTCTCTATAGGTACTGGAAGAGTAATCAGTCGGTAGAGAAAACTTTGTAGCGAGATCATCTTCCTAAGGCCATGCTAAACCCAAAATTATGATGACACATGGACTCAATAACTTTGTGCTATGTTCAAAGGTGACACGACTGCTGCCAATTACAATATAGTATTCCCTTCCCGCCTGTCTTTTTTTGTTTTTTCATAACAAATGAATGCTATGTTACAGAGGAGGGAACGAGTGTCGCAAGTAAGAAAAACTAGTTCCAACAATGGAACGTACCTATGCTCAATGCAAGGAAATGCATGCAGGAGATGGACACTCGGGGTGATGTTCCCTCCAGGGTATAGGGTGTCAAATTGCGAAGGATAAAAACAAGGCTCGGCTTGGTTGAGGATGCAAACTGCTTAGGCAACGGTTTATAACGCAAAGCGAGAACCGACTAATAGCTCAATACAACAAGCGAGGGCATGAGATGCAATCACAACTTAACGCCAAAAAATGTCCTTTTTTATATCTTTTAGTCTACTTGGTGTGAAAAAGGGGTAAACTTGTGCCAAATAGACATCTTTTCAAATCCAATTTACGAGTGTGAAAAAGAC
>ML784874.1:279325-314605 GCA_009831015.1 Picea engelmannii | reverse complement strand
TTCTAGAAAAAAAGTTATAGCAAAAATGGTAAGATGACCTGAAAATAACATACCTTAGAACACATCACCAAAAGACTTCATCCTCCCTTGAAATCTAGCCTTCTTTTACTTCTTCTTCCCTCTGAAATTCGACTTGTATCAAAATGAATGTATAATGATATTTATTTATACCATTTATGTCACTTCCTTTTAACATTAGGGCCGACCTGACACTTTCTTATTTTGTAATTATTTTATTTAATTATTTTTAGGGCCTACATGTACTTCCTTTTTCAATTCACTTTGTCATCTTCAAAAATTCATTTCTCCTCAACCATGAGGATCCTTGTGACGTGCCACATACCACTGGAAACAACATGATGTATACTATCCATTCATGGGTGTTTTATATGCATGTGCATTTTCCTTCATGTCCAAATACCTTTATCAATCTTGTGGTCCAAAACCCATGACTAGGGTTGACATCAATGACAACAATCAATCTTCCAACAAAAGGCCCTCTGTGCAAGATAGAAATGGTGAGGCAAATCTTGCTATAACAGTAAAATTGTGAGAAAATATATCCTTATATCTCGCCAGAGCTTCACCTTGTATCCCCGAGTGATGGAAAGTGGATTTATTAAGATTTACTTTTAATCTCGAGGCACAACATAAATGTTCCACTAAATTTTAATCACCATCCACTCTTCAATAGATGCCTTTGTTATGATAAGAACATCATCAAAAAATATAAGATGTAGTATGTTTATAACCTTGGAGACCTTGACCCCAGTCAGCCTTCCCTCTGCTTGTCCTTTCTTCAATAATAAACTAAAGCTTTCCATAATAAGGATGAATAGCAAGGGCGAGAGCAGACACCCTTGACGTAGTCCATGTTCACTATGAAAAAATGGGGAGGTCTCACCATTTATCATAACAAAAAAGGAAACACTAACAACACAAATCATAATAAAGTTTATAGAAGTGATATTGAATCTTGTTTGTACAAGAATTAAATGCAGGAAATCCCAACTTACACAATCAAATTCTTTTTTTAAATCCAGCTTTAGTATAAGTGTTTTTTGTTTTTTTTCTTTGATGTTGTGTAAACATTCTTGCGTCATCCCAATGGCATCCAAGATATGCATGCCCTTCAAGAAACCAAGTTGTTCACTCGACAAATCCCTCGAGAGGAAAGATTTGATTATATTTGAAATCACCTTAGAAATCAACTTATAACATAAGTTACAAAGTGCAATGGGTCTGAAGTCCCCAAATGTTCGAGGGTAATTCTCCTTTGGAATCAACGTTAGGAAGGTAGAATTTAGTGAACTCTATATCTTACCTTTGGTTCTAGAATCTTCAACTAGTTCCAACAATTCATCACCTACAACTTAAAAAAAATGAGTGAAAAACTCGATTGTCCAGCCGTCCGAGCTTAGACTTTTATCTTTAGTAAATAGTTTTAAGATATCCCAGATTTCCTTCTTTGTGGTCGGTCGGTCAATGAGCAACAAATCTTCCACATATACAAATCAAGGGAATAACCTAGCTAAGTTTACTTGTTCCACCGGTGCAATAGAAGGGTCTGCTACGAACATCTTTTTAAAATATCTAGTGGCCTGTTTTTTAAGTGCCTCTTGTCCTCTATGGTTCTGACCAGATTCATCATTAATCTCCCAAATGTGTTTTTGATTCCTTCTAGCACTGGTAAATTTGTGAAAAAAAATTGTATTTCAATCCCCACACTTTAGCCAGATTGCGCGACTCTTTTGTCTCCAGTAATCCTCTTCAAGTAAAAGGATTTGATTGCACTTTGCCTCCAAGGATTTCAAATGACATTATGTAGTAGTGTCCACCCCATCTCTCGACAGACCAGAGTAACCCACCCTAAGTTCCAACTCCAAAGATTCTAACTTAAGAAGATTTTCATGTCGTCTATGCCTAGCCCAGGTTTTAATCTGAGCCTTCAACACTTTTAGTTTCCACACAATCAGTGTTGGATATCAGATTCCACTAGAAAACCAATATCCTTCCAAACTTCTTTCACGGTAGTTGAGAATTCCTCCTCCGCCATCCATGACGCGTTTAACTTAAATGGATAAGCTACCAGAAACTGTTGTAAGTCAAATTGAGCTATCACTGGTGCATGGTCTGAGACATAGGTAAGATCAACCCATGACCGATTCCTTCCCTCATCATTTAATAAATTTTTCGTAGCCAGGATACAGTCTAATATTTTTGTAATGCCTGCCCCCCCAGTTCTATCATTCCTCCACGTTGGTACCACATCATCCGTACCAGGTCAACCAAATGATGGTCCTGGAACAAAAGTTTAAAATAATCTGCAAGCTTGTCCAGTTGAGTCACCACTCCCCAAACCTCATCCGCACCTGCAGTGAAATTCAAATCTCCTTCAAGAATCAAATTTTTATAGCCAACAACACATTTGTTGCCATCCGATCCCAAAATATTTGTCTCCCACTACAGGGACCATATACATTATGTAAATTAATTACTTTGTTTTTTCTAAAGTGATGCAAATAAGTAAAATTCCCCTGTTGTAGAGTGAAGGATCCAGAGCAAACTTTTGGGGTCCCAAGTCACCAATAGGCCACCCGAGTTACCCACGGAGATAACAATGCATGGATACCAGCTAGGAACAAACTTTAACATAAACTAATGTTCCTTATCCTCTTCTACAAGCATTTCTTGTAAAAAAATGATGTCAGGTTTGACTTTACAAAGTAATCTGCGCATGAAGGCCATTTTTAAGGATCCCCCCACCCCTCTAATGTTTAAAGAGAGTAAGATCACGATTTAGGCCGTGTAAGGGCTTTCATGCCTCTAAGCGCCCCAGAGTCGGAAACAGTAGTAGTAGTAAGGTCAGGTGTATCAAAAGTGAGGGTGGCCTTTGATGTAGGTGGATATCGGTGGCCACCCACCTTTTCCAACTAGCTCAAAACATTTTTCTGGAAATTTTGGTAATTTACTATTTTTAGTAGTTTTTCAGGTCCTGAACTTTCGAAGCCATTTTGAGACCCTAAATTGGGAAAACGGGGAGAAACATGGAATGAATTTCTATTTCTCTCACACAAAAGTTGTAGTCCTCGGATAGATCTTTCTAACGGTGTATTGAGCACCCCAAAAGGAGATTGTATGCAAAAGTTACGCCCCTGAGAAGTTGACGTATCAACTACCCCCATTGGGGCCCGCAAACCTTTTGGATTTTCATCTTCTGGGGTTAGGGTTTTGGATTTTCCTTATGTTAAAAAGTCCCTTAGCGCCTCATTGTAATAATCATATTCTTGCGAATGCAAGTAGCCGTCACATCTCTTCTCAGAGATAAGCTTCCACCATTCTAGCGAGTCTTTCACTCTGTATTTTTACAGTCTCTGTACATTTATTTCATTAATAAAAATCGTGTATTAATGTATCTCTGTGTTTATGGTCACATCTCTGATAAATTTCTGTTATATTATTGGATATCCATGATATCTCTGTGCATCTCTTTATTATATCTCTGCTCTCATCTCGTGCCAAAAATAATCTAGATCAACCTTCTTGTGGGCGCTTCTCGTCTTTATAGGAGAAGTATCATAACCCAAGCCTCTAGACCAAGAATAGATAGTCCCAAGCCCCCCCAAAATAGTTCCCCGACTGACTAGTAAGTTCAGTGGAACCTGAAAGTGTAACAACAGTTTTACCCTGAAAAGTAGTAAGAGGGACAGAAACATCCACCTCGCGAAGTAGTGGGACTAGTTAGTCCAGAGTCTCCCCCAAAGAGTAGTCACCCGGTTCATCCTCCCTGTAACCTGAGAGAATATAAGGTTCTTTACCCCCCTCCTCAACCTCCAACTGAGATCCCTCGGAAATCTCAACAACATTGAAAATGGGGGTCCCCATCCCAAGTATGGAGCTGGTAGTAGCAGAAGTATACTTCCTAGTCTCCTCCCGTGGAAAGTCAACCCGATGTGGGTGAATCGAAACCATGTCCCCCAAATGAAAATGTGGACAATACCTTAAGGTTGAGGAGGAAACCTTAGTAAATGACAAAGGTATACATGGAGGATTTAAAGGCATAGTCCCCGACCGTGTAGTTGCGTCCAGAGCTAACTATTCCCAAGACGTAAGAGAATAAAAAAAACTGGGGAAAAAAGATTTGAGTTTACCTATGATTTTGTTGGAGCCCTAAAGTGAAGGATATTCCAAGGTCTCATCATGGTGGACTTCCCATGAAAATGAATCCATGCCATGCGAGTCACATCTGGGCATCTTCCTGAGTCATGAGTTTTCCTCCTCCTCCTCCTCCACAGTACCCTGACAAGTGCTCCTCAAATTTCTAGTCTTACGAAAAAATGTACAGTGGAAGGGGAAACCCAAGTAATCCATCCTCTGAGAAGACAATTGGTCTCTCCACTGTATATCCAGTGTCTCCAACAAACCTAAGTGGATATCAATATTCATCGCAATCCTTTCCAATTTTTTGTCAAGAACACCAAGATATTGTTCGTCAACATTGATAAAACAACCGAGTGCATTCCCTATAGCCGTCAGAGCCTTAAAACTCCAAAGATTAAGTGGGAAGCCAGGTAGGAGAACCCACATGTGCCTAAACTAAAAATAATCCTGTGAAGGATCAAAGGATATCCTCCACCGTTTGAGCATCAAGCTCCCCCCATCGTAAGACCACAACCTATCTAGAATCTTAGCTGCATCATCTGACGAATGAAACTTGAAGCCAAACCAACCACACAGAAGATAAAATGACTTCAGTGCATAACCCAAAATGGGTAGCCAGTGTGTCTTTACCTAGGTAAAGAGAGGAGTGGTACAACGCCGTTGGTATAAAAACCTCCTGACCAGGGAATTCAGTGCTAGGGTAACCACTTGCTCCAAGCCAAGGTCATCCCCCATTACCATTTTCCGTCGAGTCCGATTTGGAAGCCAAGGTTTCCTTGCAGAAAATCTCTGGGGAGCCGAATTTGGAGCAGTTATACTAGAAACTCCACAAGGTGGCGTAACAACAACATCGATACACAGATGAAATCCGCTATCAGATATACACACAGTAGGTTCCTGTGCAGAGCAACCCGAAACCGAATTTTCAAATGATGGTAAACCTTTATGACATAGTGATGAAGGAGAAGAAGGAAGCGTCGAATCCAAGGCCAATAACTCCTAATCGGATAGGTGCATAGTGTTTAAATGAGTGGTAGGTGGGTCAAAGAGGCTTGCCTTCTCCCAAGCCTCCTCGTCATCCACACTCATAAGTGCGGTGATGACAGATTCCATCATGGAGGCTACCAAAAAATATGAAGTGACTGCCACCTAGCTCCCACTGAGACCACCTCGGGGGGGAAAGCCAAGGTAAACCACCAGTTCAAAAGTATACAGTTAATTCCAAATAAATAGCACAGTAGTTTAGGTATATAGGACAAGAGAATTAACGACCCTGTCAAATCCAGGGAAAGGTCAGGAGGCCACTGAAGGTTGATAAAATAGTGGAGTCTCTAGAGTTAGTGCACCTCTGACCCCTCTAGACTAGAAAACACTAAAAAACTAGATAGAAAAGGATACCCACCCAAATGGGCCCTCTAGATGCTTAACAAAGATGAGCCACTAGGACCACCACTAGAAATGGTAATGCTCAGAGCCTCCAAATGTCGGAGAGTCATCAAGAGCAACCCGCTAAAGTAGTACCTCGATAACAACCTTAACCTGGTGTAGAGGAGTGACTCAAAGTCCACTAGTGACGTCCCAAAACCCTCCAGATTCAATCACCAATGCCATTAGAGTCCTCCATACAATTGCAGGTTTTCAAAAATCTCGTTCATGCCCAAGCTATCAAGTGTTCACCCTCCTTAAGACAACCTTTTATGCTTACACAATAGATGCCACATTATCAACCTAGCCTTGTATAGACCGACTTGTGCTCAAATGAATAGACATATTTAATATTTTCAGGGAAACTTTGCCACTTTGTCATTGTTTGTTCTACATAGAGAGGAGGTCCCATCACATTAGCTAAGCTTATGTGGCCTCTCTTCGCTTGCAATAATTATTTTACCTATAAATATTATCTTCTAACAACACTCAAAAATTGGAATCACAAAGTAAGCAGTGCCTCGTCGAGTCTTTGTCTTTTCTTTCCATTTAATTGTAATAAGATTATTTTAAAGATGATAAATCTCTTTTTATATAAAAATAATAATTTTATTAACATTAAATTAAAATTTTAAATTATTATTTTTTTGTTTGAAAGGTTAGTAACTTACTAAGGGTATTTAAGCAAACAAAACCTACACCTTGACTGGTTGAGATAATTGAAATTGACATTTTAAATTTTTTTAAAGTTAGAACCTAATTTTTATTTATTTGAAAAGAGGTTGTTTTCTAAGTAGATAACTAATTAAATATGATTGGTTTTAATGTCCACCAAATCAAAACATTTGTATGAGAATTTGTTTTTTAAAAAATCAACAAACCACTAATTGTTTGTTCCAAGTTGGCTAACAAGTGTCATATTTCACATATAATCCTAAAATGCATACAATTATGAAATACATCACTTTAGTGAGAGATAGGAACATTAGTTTCATCTCCTTTCCCCTTATCATATTGAGGGTAGATTTGTCCTTCAATTTCCATGGAGTCTCTTAGTTTGTGGAACGTTTCTTCCACCTTTATCTCAACTTGGCAAGAATTATCCATTCCCCTCTTATTAGAGGCCATTGTTGAGAGTTCCATTCATTGATTAAAAGTAAGATTACACAACCTAGTACATGCTACTCCATAAAGTCTATTCTCTGCCACTTCTCAACTTCCAGTGCACAAAAATATTCATGGCATTAATTATTTGGTTTGTACATTCTACCTCCAGAAAGTATATTCTTTACCACTTCTCTACTTCCATTGCACTAAAATATTCATGGCATTAGTTATTTGGTTGGTGCATGCTTTCTCAATCTCCGACACTTTTAAATACACCGATAATACAACATCTCTATTGTCCTGGATTAACTTGTGGTGGCACATTACTCTTTCAGAATTCATAGATATCTCCTATGTTCATGTTACGTATATCAAAGCAAGAATCCTCAAAAGAGTGCAAATGATAAAAGATAGAACTTTGACTTACCTTGTCACTGAGAATGAAAACACAAGAAATCCCAATGTCGATGTCACTGGGCGTGGTGCACAGGAGTGTTGGATGGATAACTCAAAGAAGGAAAAAACCCATATTTATGAGCCTGCGCCAACCTTTGAATAGTAAGCCCCAATTTGAAACTCTAAACCCAAGGCTCACTACATCTATCAACTTTGTCACAACTAGAAGTAACTAAGGTTTTGAGCAACGGGGTATTCAAGAGTCGACCAATCTTAAATGAGAAGAGAATGCTAAAAACATAAAGAGCCTAATTCCTTACATATGTGTCTCCTAATTTACTAGTTATCTGCTACAAAGGTGCTATGGTGCTCAAAGTGGAAACAAGCCCCAATTTCCACCACACAAATACTCAAATTCTCCAGGAACAAAGTCAAAGAGGGATGAAATGTGATAAGAATGAATACCTAAACAATTGCAGGAGATTTGGCTGGGAAAATTTACTCCATTCAACTACTTACTCACTAAGAAGAAGGCTATAAGAGAGAGACCAATCTAGAAGAGTAAAGAACCATAATGTTTACCAAATCTCATCAGGGTCCTCACTAGACAACCAAAACTAATAAAAAAATCTCCATCACTCAAACCAAATACCATCCATTATCCCACCGCAGTTGTATCAAGGAACTAAAAAACATTCAATTCCCACACTTTGTGATCCGAATTAGATCATTATATAATTTTTCATCTATCTTAGTAATTTTTGGGTGGAAAATTGGAGGAATTGGCAGGTCCTAGTTTGGAAATTTGGAGTCTGGAACCTTCTAGAGTTATTTTGAGAAATCAAATGGAATTTTGGGGGATCAAAACTTTGTGAGCATTTCTCATAGCCCCTAAAATATATTCTATGCATACACACCTTTCCAACAATGCAAAAAACGCCTCAAATGGAGCTCGTATGTGGAAGTTATGCCTCCCGCAAGTTGACCTATCTCATTGACCACCATGGTACAAGTGGATGCGACGTCAACCCCCATTACTCACACATGTGGGGATAGCCACATGTGGAATTTCAAGAATATTATCGGAGGTTCAAAACCTTATCACTAGTTGAAGGTTGAGGATTGTTGGCCCTTGATTAGGTTTTGTGGAAACGCTGGTCATGTTTGACCAATTTGGGACTTCGACAGGTTGGTCGAAGACGAAGCGCCAGGTGAAGTGGAGATTGCGGGATCTTTCTCCCTTTTGTGGACTTTTTAATTTTATGGTTTATGTAACGAGTATGGGATGTCGTCCCATGGGTTTACCCATGTTTAAGCCCCATTTGTAATGTATAAATAGATATCTAGGTGATGTAAGAAGCAGAGATAAGTGGAGAGACATAGTAGAATCGAGTTAGTGCAGAGCTAGAGGCTTCATGCATACTATGTGTTAAGACTTACAGAGCTAAGTGCAAGTGATTGTAAGAAGGCTTTGTGCTGTGACTTGACTCGGGGAAGGGGGATCTAGCGAGGTGTGCACAAATCTCATGTCCTATGCAGAGTTGGCTTTGTGGCTTTCTGCATTGAAAGAAGATAATAAAGAAGAAGAAGAGTTGGTGGACGTAGCCCCACGCTGGGGGTGAACCACGTATATCATGTGTTATGGTTGCTTTGTGTGATTGATGTGATTTATTCTTAGTGTTGTCATCTTTATGTATGTTAGATGCATTTGATATAGTAGCTTAGTGTTAAGTAATGTGAATGAATGCTAGATATGCTCTATTTCTATGTGCTAAGTGCTTGGGTGTGTTAGGACTTGTTGAATACTACATTGTTCTGTAATTAGGGTTTTACCTACTATGTGAATAAGGGTTAAATGCTAATGAATGTTAACTGCTAAGTGCTCTGTTAAGTATTGTAATCACAGATCTGTGTCCCAGCTAGGTTACAGACACTTGAGTCCTGCAACACCCCCTGCCTCTACCTCGGGTGAGACTTCATCTACTTCGCAGGTGTTGCCAAAAGGGCCTGTAGTTAGGTTTTTGTTGGTGCCTTGTTGTAGTGTTGAACCCTGGGTTTTCCCCTGTCCCAACAAATGGTTCTGTTGTCGGGACCTGAAACTGTGATTGCTGGGAACTGAGGAAAAGGGAAAGCTTTGTTCATAGATCGGTTGCTGTAGTGTGCAATACTCTAATTGACTTGTGAAGCTCCGTGCTAAGAAAAGAAGTTCAATGTGAATAAAAGAGGTAAGATCTTAAAGCTTTGTGCTCTGATAAAGGTAAGATAAGTGGAAATTTTTTCTTCGAAAGAATGGATCTAGGTATGTTTGATAAATTTGGTCCTAGTCTAAAAACTAGGGCACAAATCGAAGAAAGAAGATATGATATGAATATATCTGATAGAAATAGTGAAAGATATGTTATTCCTATGCATAGAAAGAATTTTTTGATTAACAATTGGATGCAGGATCCTAGAAAGAATTTTTTGCAGGTCCATCACTGTGATCCCAATGCCCAGTACAGGAAAGGTTGGGAATCGTTTAAGGGAAATAGAGGATTGACTCTTTGTTATAATTGTATAAGACCAGGACATCTTGCTAAGGAATGCCCTGGTAGAAGTCCTATTTGCCTTTGTTGTAAAGCTACTGAACATGAAGTTTTGGATTACCCTAGAATGATTGCTAAAGATGAAAAGATGAATGTGAGAAAATAAAACCCTGAGGAAGGCCAAAAGGCTAAGAATATGCTAAAAAACTAGAAAGAATCAGAGGCTATATTATTACAGATGAAAGAAACATTGAATGATCATAGAGACATCAACTTATCAGATATTTTAAAAGAGAAAGAGTGCATAGAAGCAAGAATAAGAGACTTCGACATAGACTGTGTATTGGGTGCAAAAACACAGGTGAACATTATGACATAAAGTACTTGGGAAATTTTAGGAAATCCTTCTATGGTTCCTTCAGTAGGAGGCATAGGATTGTTTAAAGGAAATATGCTAACTCTATGTGGAAGACTTACCCATGTACCTATGATTTCTCATGGAGCAGCGACATAAGAAGAATTTGAGGTCATTAAGTTTGCTGAGAACAACGCTCCCTTTGCACTTTTGTTAGGAAAGACATGGGTCGAGAAAGATTAGATCCGAAGGAAAGAAGAAGAGGAATCTCTAGAATAGAAAAATAAAGAATTAAGGGATTTCATGGCTAAGAGAATAACGCGCTTACAAGAAGAACAAGAGGAAAAGTCAAAGCAACTAAGGACCAGAGACTTAGTTATCAAAGTTTAAAGAACACAAGAAGGATTAGAGAACCTATCCATACAGGAGAGTAGAGGATCTACTCTAGAAACAGTAAGAGAAGAAGTATTACCCTCGAACCCTATGAAAGACCCTCAACAGTGCGAAGTTACTATGCTAAGAGGAGATAAGAACAAGAATGGAAAGAGGAATCGAGGGATGCAGATCACAGGAAAGAAAGCTAGAAATCTCAGTAAGAAGAAAGCTAAGCTAGAAAAATTGCAAGAGGTTCCAGAGTGGACTTCAAAGAAGGAAGTCTTGCAAAACTTGAACCTCGTCAGAATAGAAGAGCAACGCAAATTGGCACTTCACCACCGTGAAACAATATGACCGTTGGAGGTGTTCTGACCATTAGAACGACGCTCTAGAATGGCTAGAAACACAGTTATTTCTAGAACATTCTCCATTGGACCGTTTGGACCGCGCCATAACGAATGGAATTGCATTGATTGAGGCATTCCTACCCGTTGGAAGAGTCCATTACAATGTTATCTATTTAACCCGTCGAATGTCTTACCGTGGACACTTTTTTCAATTGTGATTATTCGAGCCCACAATGAGTTGACTATTACCGCACTGTGCTTATTGAGACCTCACCATCCATTCTGCTACCTTGATTATTTGTTCACTGACCTGATATATCATATATCAAGCATGTATGTTGGGTGACTTTAGTGCAGTAGAGAAATTCGTCGAAGAGATTCTCATAGACCTCATGGCTGAGAAGGTCATGTCCGCAGGAGCACAAGCTTCATCAACAAGAGGAGTGCAAGCATCCCCATTGATTGCATGTTGATATGGACCCTCTTGAACCGTGACAGAGAAACGAACCAAGCATCGTGATGACTTGGAAAATGTGAAGCTCATCCCATCAATCCTGCTCGACTACATACCGCCTCTAGCTGGCGCGGTGAGTCGTGACAGCATCCCGAGGGATTTTGACTACACATTAATCACTACGTACCTCTCGAAGGGGATATGCGCAGTAGGACCACAGTTGGAGAGGATTACGATGTTGAAGATCGGTGAATTCAACTTGGGAGACTGCAAGAACTATGGAATGCTCGCACCACACAAGTATTTGACCAAGACAATGGGGAAGAAGTCGAGAATAATCCCCCAACCATGGACTATGGACATCGCGAGGTCCACCATTCTTAATGTAATGAAGTTACCACACTTTAGAAGACATCAGGAGGTCAACGCATGCGTTAAAATCCTGTTGTCATGCTTCCATGGAGGTTACCTATGGTTGGATAAGCGCATCACAGTGGATCCGATGTTGATCCACCAGATCACCGGATTGAGCATGCAAGGACGAGACCCATAGGAATTTGACCCAGGGAAGGCTGCATATCGTGCCCTGGCACAGACAATAAACAACACCTATGTCGATGTGGAGAAGGGGAAGTGGGTCTATAAGGTAGCCTCCATAGAGAATGGTGTAGTGCGCCTAGCTTTCCAGTCGATCACTGGTAAGCTTGTCAGAAAGAATAGGCCAACGCAGGTCAATGGGGTTTGTCATCGGCCTCACAGGAAAATGTGTTGAAGGGATGCAAATGAATTGGGTGAGCTACCTCGTCAACTAGTTAGAGAGAGACTGTCGAGAAGCTCAGGATCAAGGCTATGAGTTTCATTTCATTTGGATGTTGATCCTCATTGCCTTCATTTCTTGGGAGATGCTGGAAGGAGTGACCTTCCCTGAAATAGAGCCATCCGAACCACTAGCTCTGAAGTTCACTACACTATGGTACTCAAGCGAAATGAAAAATCAATGGTATTCAAACATGGTGTTCCACACCTGTTATCTACAGTTGAAGAGGGCCATTGAATCCTTCCCTCGCATGACACCAAACACTATGCACTGGTTTAGGCCAATTACGAAGTTCCATGCAGATAGGCACTTCATCTATATCATTGCATGTGGAGACGAACACAAAGAAGAACTCCAGTCCTATTACAAACTCACAGAGGAGGACATGGAAGAAATAACCAAGGAATGGCCTGCAGAGTTCCTTGTACTAGTTGACGAGGAAAAACTCTCTGACCCCAACCTCTTCAGAAGCCCAATGGTCACTCGCAAAGAATATGATGCACCCAACAACAACAAGAATAAAAACAAGGAAGATGTACAATAATTGAGCAGTGCATCAAAGGAAACTACACCAGATTCACCTGAAGGCAGAGGAGGTGATGAAGTAGACAAAGAAGAGGATGAAGGGGAAGAAGACAAGAAGACGCAAGGTGAAGTAACACCACCTAAAGGCCCCCTGACAGAGAGAGAAACATCCAAGAAAATAAATGGTTCCCCGAAGAAACCTTCATCACGGAAGAAGTCAAAAGCCAATAAACCTCCATTCCACACTGTGCTCACGGTGGATGACATTGACCTTATCATTGTCGATGTATCAGATACCTTAGAAGAAATCTTGCAGCTAAGCGAAGCCAAACAGGAGACAATGTTTGACAGGATCGAGGTCGAGCTCAAAGGGGTACAAGATGCTCTTTACTCGAGCCGCGCAGTGCCTACTGCGCCATTGTCAGCAGGGGACATAGAGGTAGGAGATGAACCTGCCCAACTACGCAGACTAGCGGACTCGACAGAGGCTCACCTTCGTTGGGTCCAGGAGGAAAATGAATAGGCCACAGAGGCCCTGAATCAAGCAAAGGAGGAATCCATAGAGCAATGTCGGGTTGCACAACAAGAAAAAGATGATCTCCAGGCGAAGTTTGTAGAGGATAGAGCACAGATCTAGAAGGAGAAAGAACAATTGCTCGTGGAGAAGATGGGAGTCAAGGAGTCAGTCACCAGAGCACTTCGCTTTGTGTTGGGCCTCACACAGATAGAATAAGACACAATGGAGATCCAAGTAGGGAAGATTGCTAAATCCATTTAGCAGCTCCAAGCACGAATAATAGAAATGGAACTAAAAGTCGTGCCAAGCACTCCGCACGAAGTGCGAGATCAGAGAGAGGAAACTACCCAGAGTGTAGTTGAGAGAATCAAGGCATTAGCCTTAGAATGTAAGCAACTCAGTAGTCAAAGTGCGCAAACCTATGAGTGCCTTGCAGAGGACCCTGAAATAAGGACATTGGAGTCACAACTCTAGGAGGCAAAGCAACAAGAAACAAAAGTGCAAGCACAATTGAAGATATTGTCACTAGTTGAGAGGATGAAAAGGTCACAGGAACAACGCACGGTTCAACAACATGTCCATGCCATCTAGAGTAAAGTCATGGAAGTGACCCAGAGGCTACAACCAGTACAGGATGAAGCTTGCACACTTTTTGAGGAGGTTGAAGGACAAGGTGCACAGCTAGAACAAGTAGTCACCATGGTACAACAATGCTTGGAAGGACTGATGAATGAGAAATTTATTGAAGAGTTCACCGAGCAGGAGGCTCTCATGAAGCAGCAGGTCGAGGCAGCTCGAGCCAAGCTCGAGGCCTTCGAAGTAGAGTTACCCAGATCAGAGTGACTCAGGACGAGTCACAGGTGAGTGTTGGGGGCCTGTTGTCCCTTGACCAGGTTTTGTGGAAACGCTGGTCATGTTTGACCAATTTTGGGACTTCGACATGCTGGTCGAAGACGAAGCTCTAGGCGAAGTGGAGATCATGGGATATCGCCCCCTTTTGTGGACTTTTTGGGTTTAGGGTTTATGTAACGGGTATGGGATGTCGACCCATGGGTTTACTCATGTTTAGGCCCCATTTGTAATGTATAAATAGATATCTAGGTGATGTAAGAATTAGAGATAAGTGGAGAGACCTAGTAGAATCAGTTTAGTGCATAGCTAGAGGCTTGGTGCATACTATGTGTTAAGACTTGCAGAGCTAAGTGCAAGTTATTTTAAGAAGGATTTTTGCTGTGACCTGACTCGGGGAAGGAGGATTTGGCGAGGTGCGCGCATATCTCCTGTCCTATGCGGAGTTGTCTTTCTGGCTTTGTGTATTGAAAGAGATAATAAAGAAGAAGAAGAGTTGGTGGACGTAGCCCCACGCTGGGGGTGAACCACATATATCCTGTGTTATGGTTGCTTTGTGTGATTGATGTGATTTATGCTTAGTTTTGTCATCTTTATGTATGTTAGATGCATCTGATATAGTATCTTAGTGTTTAGTAATGTGAATATATGCTAGATCTGCTCTATTTCTATGTGCTAAGTGATTGGGTGTGTTAGGTCTTGTCGAATACTGCATTGTTCTGTAATTAGGGTTTTACCTGTGATGTGAATAAGGGTTAAATTATAATTAATGTTAACTACTAAGTGCTCTGTTAAGTATTGTAATAACATATATATGTCCCATATAGGTTGTGGACACTTGAGTCCTACAACCCCCCCTACCTCTACCTCAGGTGAGACTTCATCTGCTTCGCAGGTGTTGCTGAAAGGGTCGGTAGTTAGGGTTTTGTTGGTGCGTTGTTATAACGTTGAACCCTAGGTCTTCCCCTATCCCAACAAGGATGAAAAAACCCTAACCCTAAATGGCTATCAGGCTATGTTAAATATCAGGCCACTAGAAAGAGAAGGGGTTCCATTCTTTTGTATTATACTTGTTCCATAGTTGAGCAGAACATTAAGAGTGGTATTTGGAGAGTGTAATAGAGGAGGTAGGAGATTTTGTAACAACCATTTGGGACATAGTGTCAAAAAAAACTACATAGTGAGTGCCCCTTGTTGGACAACTGAGAGGGGGGGGGGGGTGAATCAGTTGTTACCGTGCTTAAACAATTATGATTCTTTTAAAAACTTTACAAGGCATTCAATGACGATGACAATAATGCAGAGAAATAGACAATGGCACATTCAACATCAGTCACATATATGAGAAACACAGAGACAGATATTTCCTGAGGAAACCCATACAGGGTAAAAACCTCTTTTTATTTATATGATAAGTAACAGTTACATTCTTTACATTATCATACATATGAGCACCAACTCATAATGAGGCTACAACCTCAGTTTTTCAAGTTGCTACTTGCTGAGAGCACCAACTCCCTGTGTTCAAGCACCCACTTGAACCTCTGAGGACACCAGTCCTCCCTAGCACCTCCCAACCACCCTGAATTATAAATTCTTTGTTACTAAAACTTATTACAATGATATAAAGTTATTCAATGGCTTACCAGCCTTGTCATTGTTCTGTTACACTACTCTACCCTGTCTACATCAGTGTCTTCTGCACACCCCTTGCACTTTCTGTACTTCTGCCTTTTATGCTTTATGCGCCATATCCCTTCAATGCATCATTCCTCGACTGTGCATCTTTTCTCCTGCGCTCTGCCTCCTTTCACACCCCTGAATTCTCCTGCACAGCGACAACCCCTATCTCTTCTTTGTTCCACATTCTTATAGTCTCTGTGCTCTTTGTGCATGAAATATTCACAATGCCTTTGCATGCTCACTCCGCGCCAAATTCCTCCACATCTCGAGTGCTCTGCCTCATCATCATCGTGACTCTTCAACTTCTTCAGCAGTTTTTCCCACGCGTTCAGCATCACTGGGTGTTCTGTCTAGATTTCTCAACCTCTCTGGCAATTGTGACTCTTCATCTTCTTTGTGACAGTCGAGCTCACCTTCTCTATTCCAGTTACAAGCTTCAAGGCTTATCCAGCTGTCAATTGCCTCCACGAGCATCTTCATACCTCTTGAATATTCCCAGAGACTCTTCATCTCCTTTTTCAATCACCCCAAAGTGTCTTCGAGTCCTCTGGTAGAAACCATCAGTGGTTTCTGACAGTTACACTGTGAAATGCAATAGTAGCCCTCCGATTATGCTCAGATTCACCTGCATCGTTGGATTAACTCTAAAGGGTTCTTGTGTTATTTACCCGTTTTGCACTTTCACAGTTTGAAGATTTTGTGGTGAGACTTCTTGAGTCTCCATGTCGCGAGTTCTGAAACTCTGAAACAGAGTTTTTCTGTGCTGGCTCCTTCCTTTATATGACCATGGATATGACCAAGTGCTTATGCATAAAGTGCTTTCACGATTTTGCATTTTGTGAATCTGGAGATGAGGCATCTCGACTCTCCAAGTCGCGATCCCCGAAACCCCAAAATGGAGCTTATCAGAACTGACTCCTTCCCTTCTCGTGACCACCGACAGTGACCATAGGCTGTGCCAAAAAGGTGCTTTATATTTTGCAAGTTTATAAACTTCATTGAGTCTGATCGACGGTTGAAATCTCCATAGATATGACGGTCTAGATCTTATCGCGATCTCACATCTCGTGAGTTTCCACACCAGGCTCCGTTGAATCCAAGTCAGCGACTTGTCCTATGATTCGATGGTCCATATCTGATCTTAATTCAATGGCTCAGATCATATTGCGATTTCGCATCTCGCAAGTTCGGTGGTTTTGTTTCTTTCCTCTCCAAGTCGTGATAGGTGAAGCTCCAAGATGGAGCCGGATCAATGGTTTAGATAACACCTTGATCTGACGGCTGCGATTAAATCGTGATTTCACATGTCGTGAGTTTGATAGTTATGTTTCTTTCCTCTCCACGTCGCGAGTCACGAAACTCCGAGATGAAGCTGGATCAACAGTCCAGAACAAAACTTTGATCTGACGGCTGCGATTAAATCGTGATTTCGCATCTCGCAAGTTTGATAGTTATGTTTCTTGCCTCTCCATGTTGCGAGTTGCGAAACTCCGAGATGAAGCTGGATCAACGGTACAGAACAAAGCTTTGATCTGACGACTGTGATTATATCGCGATTTTGATAGTTATGTTTCTTGCCTCTCCATGTCGCGAGTCGCGAAACTCCGAAATGGAGTCTCGGATCAACAGTCCCGATCAACAATTGATCTGATGGTCATTGGGAATTGTAAATGGGATCCAACGATTAGAAATGCTGCTTCTCCTCCTGACCTTACTTTGTTCCACTTACTTTAATCTTGCCATCGCTTCTGAGCTTAATCGAATCTTCTCTACAACGTCTTCTCATAATGCCCACCTTCATTGTTGTACTTGCCATCAATGACAAGCATCTGTTAAATATTTGCCAACACCCCTTTATTTGTGCATTCTATTCAGATATAAAGAAATGAGAGTAGGGCATATGCCTCACCTTCTAGATAGGTTTAATCCTATATTGGGTTTCCTAGGATATATCTTGTGTTAATTTGTGTGGATGGTGTGTATATTTTCTTGTTCTTTCATTTTCAAATTCAATAATTTTCATAAATCTAAGCAATAAGCTAGTAGTAACTAATTTGGGATCTAAGTAAATAAATTGCATAATCTAGGATTTCATAATAGTATATGATTTGTTGTAATGATTTGTTCCAGTGGAATATCCATGGTAGTTTATGGATCATATTGGTACCAAAGAGAGGTTTTATTTGGAGTATTTGTGGGAAGTTGTAGGATTTGGGAATTGGATTAAGAAGAATCTCGCATAACCTTAGCAATGGCGGATGAGCCTATTCACAAAAACCCTCAAGATCCAACAAAAGAGACATTTACAAGGATAGCAGAGAAAGTCATTGATATCTCTCATAATACGACCCTCCTCATCGCGGCTTTGGCAAACAAGCTTGGACCATTTGAGAATGTTGGAGGCTCTAACACAGAGATCAGACCAGAGGGGAAACCGAGAGATAATGAAGACCCATAAAATTAGTTAAGGAAAGAGTTCGAGAAAGAGAAGCCAAGTTCCAATTCCATTACCCCTTCACAATATTTATTTAAAATGGAAGCAAAAGTGGATATCAAGTCATACCAAGGTGATATTGATGTAGTAAAGTTGAATCATTGGTTGCAACAATTAAAGGGATATTTTAGTGTTCACAATATAGATGAGGAGGAGAAGAGTTCATTTTCCCCATTGAAATTAGAGGGCCATGCATTAACTTGGTGGGAAAGCCACACATAGACACTTAGGCTAGAGAGCGATCCATAACTAAGTGGGAGACATGGATGATTTTAAGGATGGATTTTTCTTTTTAAATGTAGAAACCTTGGCGAATCTTACTAATCCTTCATATGCCAACTATAAATGTTTGGCGATATTTTTGTAAAAATATTCAAATTTATAAGGATTTTATATAGTTTTTATAAAATTTTGGCGATTTTTAAGGTAAAAGAAATTTATCCTATAGAATTTGGGCGAATCAATTTTAAAATAGTGAATCTCATTTTTGGAAAAACCATGGAAAATTAGCCCATGAGCGAAATTTAGACCCTAAAATCATCCATGGTGGGAGGATTTAAAAATCCTCATTAAATCGCATTTCTACCCTATTGGGTATGTAGATGACCAATGGATCTGTTGGTATTACTTCAAGCAAAGGAAAGGGAAAAGTGCATAGGAGTACACTGTAATACCCCTGTTTCCCCCAATTTGTAAATATAACTATATCTTGCCGAAAGACTGTGGCAGACTAAATATGTGTGAATGTTGGATTTGATGAACCTTTTGTCATAAAAGGTAATGTATGTATTTTTGTTATTGATTCAAAATGGATAGTGTTGCATAACTGTTGAAAGGTTGGTTTTCCAAGATAGACCATGATGCTATGAGAGAGATGGTGAGGGGAACCAAAAATGGTTGAGATGAACTCCACCAAACCAGTACCTCACTGGATTTAATTGCTCAGACCTAGAACAATCCTTTGACCCATAAATGAATTACCAGTCACGCTGATAGTTGGAAAAGTCCTCCTCAAGAGTTAATGAGGAGATGGATCAGAGTACCCATCTGCAAGGGATTTCAAACCCCACCACAAGCTAGGGATTCAGACACATGCAACCTTGCTGAGGAAGGCAAGAAAAGAGGTAATTTCGGGGGCATATGAATATCTGCGAAGAAAGAGAGCTGAAAGACCAATCTCGAGAATAAAAAGAGCGCTTGCAGTTCTCTGGTTCGAGGGAGAACTGAGAAACAAGCTCATTTTGAGTGCAAGAATATTTTGGTATCATTTTAGTTCCAATATGATAAACGAGGTTGATGAGTGACTGTGGAAGTACTCGTTTAGACCCCCCTTACTTGCTACAGAGAAAACCGGTTGCCAAGATCTTATGGGATGAGGAGAGTAACTTTTGTCCTTGATTATTGCTGAGAAAGAAGAAAGAGTCTCTCTCAGAGCATCATGATCTAGATAGGGGGTGGTCAGCGGTAAATCCGTTCAGGAGTGGATGTGCCTACAGTTGGGTGGAAATAGGTACCCCTTTCAACAATCATTTCACGATTCTGGTTTTCTGATAAATATTTTCATATTCTGTTTACTAAAATGGAAATGATGATTGAATATATATGTATGTCTATGACTAATTTCTGTATTGAATGATTAAGGTAGAAATGTGTATTGTCTCTCTGTGAACCCATGCTTTTGAATGGTCTTATGTTTGCCTCAGCTTAGTAGTTAGAGAGTTATGGGATGTGAGTCTACAAGAGAGTTGGGGTAGGATTAACTGGAATTCTTAAGTCTTGTCAACCTCTTGAATCTACCTTCACGGGAATACCAAGTTCAAACTATGTGGAAGGAGGGGGCCTCCTTCAGACCCTTCACCTGTGTGACTGAGGGATCATGCCCATGTCCTTAACCAACTTCACGGTTAAGAGATTCGCATGTAGCCCATGAGAATTTTTGGAGGATCCATATGAACAAGGTCTAGGAACCCTGCGTTAGACCCGAAAGGAGCTAAGCCTTTCTAGCTTAGGAACTCTGAGAGTTCAGAGCTCCAAAGTGTTACGACCTTACCATGTGCAAACTGATCGAAGGAAACTTGTGGTTACGGTTACCCACGAGGTTGAACGATGTCTGGTGGTTTCCCTAATCGGGGCAGATAAACTTATCCCAACATTAAAATCTAAACTCTATACGAATCATGAAGTAACATGAATCTCCAATCCAAAGAGATTTGGTAGTTCCCTTGGTCGTTGGATCTACGTGGAGGTAATCCGTCGTTGACTACTTCGGGAGAATTGAGGTGTTATAGCACCACATTCCTTGAACGTCAAAGTTATGAATTAATGTAAGTCATAGATCTGAGAAGTCCATTAAGAACCCCTCTTAACCGTCCGATCAACTAGTGGAGGGACCCGTGTACGATACTTCTACGAAGTCCTACTTCGGCAGAGCAGAGCGACCATAACGCCAAAACCTCCGAAGTCTAGAGATGCGAAGTAATGAGGACCATATATCTAGGGACTCTTTGGGATCTCGCATGACCAATAGATTTGGAATGTGGTCAGCCTAATGTTAACCACTCTGGGAGCAAGGAGGAAGTCACACCATAGATCCCTCAAACGCTAAAGTTACTAAGTAACAAAGGTTGTATATCTATGGATTTACGTGGACACACCTTGACCATGAGATCGAAGGGCTTGTAAGGCTATCAATCTGGGGTGACGCGGCATGTTGATGTCACCCAGGGTGACTTGGACCCATGTTTGATGTTCCACATGTCACATGGACTCGTACATTTCGCAGACCCTATGTGCCCATTAAAATGTGACACATGTCACCCACTATAGGGGCCACATGTCATCTCTTCCTTGTTCTGTGTCACCCTTGGAACTTACTTTCTTAGTTTATTTGGTGTGTGGAGTACTCGGTACCCATCTTTCCTTGCCTCTGCGTCTAGTATGTCCCCATGCATGAGGGTGGACCCTTTGAGAGTCCGGGACTTCGGGACTCTGGAGGTTTAGGATGCAGTGTTGTGGATAAGATGAAAATCCCAAAGGTAGTAGCCACATGGAGAGATCGCGGGATCCTTCAGGAGTTCAGGAATTTGGGACTCTGGAGGACATACATGCATAAAGGAGAAGGGACATTCAATGCCAAAGAAACGAACGTCGAACTCCCCTATATCTTAGGTGTTAAGTGAGGACCATGTCCCACCATTGGATTGGACAGTGGATGGAATTTCCCCATGGATGTAGGAACTTGGGGGATGGTACGAATGAGGTGGACCCACATGGGTGCCACGTGTCCCATGATTGATAATGCCCGAAGAACTTCTGGAGGCCATAACTTGCAATCTAGAGATTGATTTTGTGTATGGTAGCAGTCATTAGAGAGCTACGGTTGAGTAGAAGAGGATGGAGAATTTGGAGATATGATTTGAGATGATTAAAGTAAGTGAAATTTTGATGCCCCATCCCTAGAAAGGGTACTTAGGGGTCGGGTGTGTTACATACAACACCAAATTTAGAAAGATGACTATCATGTTGGACATCTCTCCTAAGAACCCATATATACTCCTCAAGTATCTGGGGGGTCTACATAGCCATTTGTGAAAGCAAGTGATGCTCTTCAAGTCTAGGATAGTTGATGAGGCATGTGCGCAAGCACAATATCTGGAAAATATAGGCCATAAGAAAGGACAACAAGTGGTTCCAAACATAAAAAACACCAAGACAATTCCAAGGAGGGGAAGAAGTAGAAACAAAAAGACAAGAAGATGATAGCCACTACGCATTAGTGCAAGGATCCAAGTAACTATTGTAACTATTGCAATATCGATGATCAAACTGAAGAACAATATTGGAAACTACATCTTGAGTTGAACCCTAAGAACTGTAAGAAGGATGCTAAGAAGAAGAACCTTTTAGCCACAGATTCAAGAAATAAGGTAGAGACAAGCTCAGATGTGGATGAGAATGTTGTTTGTGTTTTAGTGTAGAAAGAGGTGAATCTAAGTATCCTTCATCACAATAAAGAGAAGAAAATGATAAAACTCTTCCACATAAAGATTCAAGTCAAGAAGACCAAGGTAGATGCTCTGTTCAATTCTAGTTCATAGGCCAATCTCATAGTAGTTGATCCGGTTAAAAATCTTGTGTTAGAGGTTCATGGTCATCCTAACCTATATCCGTTAAGGTGGGTAAACAAGGATGTAAAGATCAAGGTCATGAAACAATGTAAGATCAATTTTTTTGTAAGTGCATATTTTATTAATGAAGTGGAGTTAGATGTATTACACCTTGACATGTGTGGAGTAGTGTTTGGAAACCCATACATGTACATGAGGGATGGAATCTTCATGAGGAGAGAAAACCAGTACCACCTGATCAAGGATGGGAAGTATTTCATCATCAATGTACATAGAGGTAAATTGAAGATCTCACTGGTAAGTGATAACCAAGCCAAAATGTTGATCAATTATAGTAATAAGTATGTATTGATTTTCTTAAGAGAGAATCAGTGAAGGGAGGAATTGGTAAGGGTAAAGGCATCCTTGGAGGGATGTAACAAATAATAGAAACAAAAATTGGAGTTTTTGCAGGCATACAGGGGAGTGTTCTAAAATCCTAGAGGGCTTCCACCTAAGAGGGAAGTGGAGCACAAGATACGATTGTTGCTTGACTCCCCATTACCAAATATTGGGTTGTACAAACAATCTATTCTAGAAACAGTGAAAGTGAAAAAACAATTGTGGGCATTGCTAGAGTAGGGAGTTATTCGACCAAACACCTCACCTTGTGGGTCACCTATTATCATAATACCCAATAAGGATGGGACCTGGTGGTTGTGTATCGATTACAGAGATTTGAACAAGATTACACTCAAGAATCAATACCTTCTGCCCAGGATCAATGATTTGTTGCACTAGTTGCATCATGTCAAGTACTTCACCAAGTTGGATCTCAAATCAAGATACCACTAGGTACATGTCAAAAAGGAAGAAACATATAATACCGCCTTCAATAAAAGGTAAGGTTTGTGTGAATGGTTGGTCATGCCACTTGATTTATGTAATGTACCAACTACATTTATGAGATTGTTGAATGATATATCACATCCATATTTAGATTCATTTTTTATAGTGTATTTGGATGATATATTGGCTTATAACTCTACCTAGAAGGAGCACATTTCACATCTCATATAGGTGTTAGAGACTTTGAAAAAGTACCAACTACTAACTAACCTCAAGAAATGTGAGTTTTCTCAGTAGTCATTGGTGTATTTGGGGTATGTGATCGATGGAGGGGAACTCAAGATAGATCTCGCAAAGATGGAAGCCATTATGAAGTGGCCACTTCCTACTAATGTCACTAAAGTTAGGAGATTTATTTGGGTATCACAATACCTATGAAAGTTCATAGCATTTATTTAGCAGTAGTTGCACCACTCCACACCATAACAACCAGTGGTAAGATTTTCCAATGGGGAAAGAATCAATAGAAATATTTCGACAAGCTAAAATGAAATATCAACCAAGCACCAATTCTTGCATTGTATGACTTGCAAAAACCCTTTGAATTGGAGACATATGCAGGTGGGTATGCTACACGAATAATTTTTATGCATGGAGGTAAGCCAATATGCTATTATTTTGAGATGTTTCATATGGGAGTTTTGAACTACTCTACATATGATATGGAAATCTATGGCCTAGTTCAAGCTATTAAGAAGTGGAAGAATTATCTGATGGGTAAGGAAATCATTATACAAACTGATCACCAACCGCTACAGTATTTGCAGGCCTAGATTATGCTACAACAAACCATACATGACAAGTGGATGGAGTTTTTGCAACAATTTCATCTAGTCATCAAGTATAATAATGGAAACACTAATAAATTGGAAGATATGATTTCAATACCACCCACATCCAATAATATAGATTTGAGAACTCTTATGCACATTGAGCCTTTTACCCATGATGCATACAAAGAGGCATACACAAAATATGAGGATTTTAAAGAGGTGTATCAATAGCGACAGGGCCAAATTCGTGTAGAAGAAGGTGACGGTGAGTATGACTATCATCTCTAGAATGGGTTGCTTTACAAGCTAGACAATCTTTGTGTTCCTGAAGGTGAAATATTGCAGCTTGTTAGAGAGGCTCATACCTCCAAGGTTGCAATACATTTTGGTGTTGGGGCAATGATTGCTAAGTTACAAAGGTCTATGTATTGGCCTAGAATGCAATAAGATGTAGCTTAGTAGATTAGAGGATGCATGTTTTGTTATACCAAGAATTCTAGTGATAGCAAGTGAGGTCTATACCATTCCTTACGTGTAAGCACTCGACCTTGGGAAATCATTTCGATGGATTTTTTGGGTCATTTGCCAACAATTAGGAAGGGACATGACTATCTATTTGTGGTAGATGACTAGTTCAACAAGATGTGTATTCTTATGCCTTGAAAGGAATTACACATCTCCCTAATAACACACCATTGAAATGTTTTAACTATAAGAAATAATTTCCTTTCAATTGTTTTTTTGATGAAAGGTGCTTTCTATAGTCTAGTATCAAGGAGATGTGTAATTTTTTCTATGCTCGTGTAATTTTTTATGTTCTCAACATGGAGTTAACCCATGCCATTTAAAAATATATATTAAGAACAAAAAAATCAATGTGGGCCATAAATAAAATATTTCAATATCCACCTTAAGTAAAATAATCTTATATTAACTAGACAAAAATTGGAGTTGACAAGTGACATTTTAAAAAATGTTAATAAGAAAAAACCAATGTAGACCATGAATAAAATATTTCAATGTGGGACAAAAATTGGTTTATAGAACTTTAAAATACTTCGTAAGAAAATACTTGGAATTATTTAAAATGTTATTTGGATGATGAAAAACATCACAAAGTTAGGAAGATCGGTATTGTGACAAATATATCTAATTTAGGTATATATATTGTTACAGGTGAATCCTCCTGCGGACAAGCGGATTCCCTCTTGGTCTCTAGACTCCTAAGGCCAAGACAGAAAAGTGATTAACATGGACACTAACATCCTTTTAGATCTAATAAAGATAATATATGAAGGATACGAAGAAATATATGTACCTTATTAATGACATTTGTCCTTGCAAAGTCCAGGCTGAGCTTCAATCTCGAGTTCCCTGATAAGTCCTGTATAACAAACAAAGATACAATGGAGTTCCTATTCTACTGAGATTATATCAAATATAGATCTATCTATTGAAGACAAACTCATGTGGAACAAGCATAAGTTTGAAAGAAACAGGCCAAGCATTGATATATTGATGAGAACAAGTAAAAGTACTTACAATCATTTGATGAAGGTGCAACAGCTTCTTCCAGTTCTCCTTGTCCAACCCCTTTGCTCAAGTAATCTACACTGATTTCTTTGATAACATATCACTTATGAGATCATAAGTGTCACATCTCCAATCTCTTCTATTCATACCACTTATAGGATCATAAGTTTGGTATCAATCTCTAGTGTCTCCCCCCCTTTCACCATGAGGAGGCCTCCTTATATAACCTTGGAGAGGCCCAACCACTTGAGAGATCTTTGGGATAAGTTGAGGATTCCTCTCCTTCAGTTGAGGATCTTCCCTAAGATCATGCCTTGACCTTTTATTCGAATCCAACCACCTTCGGAAATTGAGGGATTCTTCCCTGATTTGTCTCAACAAACCAAAAACTCACTCAGAAAAGATAATGCTCCCCCAAAAGGGTGCACAGAGCGCTCAAAAGCCCCCCCAAAGAGGCCCAGGGAGCGCTAGCACTCCCTGACAGTGGATAGGGGAGATATCCTCTCCAAAATCCATATTTGAGTGGTTCTTTCAGTGGAAAAAGGTTTGTACTCCCTGTCAACTGATTTCTCTTCTTCAAAACTAGTCTTTGAGGTGTCCTAAGTGTCCTTATGATGTCGTTAGAGGCACGACATAGGCAAGATGGAAATATGATGTTTGTGACACTTGTAACACTTGTGGTCAATATGTGAAACTTGTGGACAAGATGTGACACTTACAACACTTGTAATGATGACACTTGCGACACTATTGAAGTGAGTAATTTTGATGTGTAACAGATTGCCCTCCAAAGTACGAAGTTAGAAGACGATGATGACTGAAGTATGTTGCGGAATTTTTCGAGCAAGGGTATGGATGCAGAGAGGTTGGAAAAAGCTGCACACAACCATCAAACAAATATTATGATATGTTTCAAACCCAAGGCAGGCATACCTATGCTTAAGTGATAAAGACTTTTTAGTTATGGCCGCCATAAAATACACTGCAAATTCATAATTATATTGACACAATGGTATAGCCACTGAAGATACAATGTGGATCTATATTCCTATGACCTGAACCGATCATAGACATGAAGAATACACTGTGGATCTACGAGATGACAAGACATAGCCACGACCAATACAAAGTGGATCTATGTAACAGTATATGTGTCATAGTTCAAAAGAACTCCTTCGCAATCTGGGAAAAGTGTACATAAGAGTGAAAACTCAACCAAGGGTCTTCTTACTGATCCCAATGTAGTAAGAATCTAACCATGTGAATAGAATTCCAGATGTCGAACATGGCAGAAACCACTTGATTACTGGTCAATAAGGTAAACCATTAACAAGTGCGAGGGAGATCACCATTGATGTCAATGATTCCCAAGGTACTGTAGTACATTCCGACGAATGTGAATAGATGAGATGAATTCAAACATCCATGGAATCAGTTGATCAGAGGTCAATTATGTAAACCCACTTTCAGACATGAGGAGGCCTGCCATTGAGGCATGCAAGTCCCAAGGTACTAACTGGTTTCTAAATCTAGTTCTCGGATAATGTGTTGAAGTCGATAGGAATAGACTCGTCGAAGGAGGGCCTTGATGTATCCCCCATCAACAACACAAAAATGACACAGAGATGTAATTGGTAGATCAAATGAACATGGACTGACATAGGTATTGAAACAAGATATTTGTGATGGCTGACTCTCGAGGCAAATACTTCCCTTGAACACTAGAGCACAACAGCAGAAAATTGACATGGACCAAAACTTGATGATGCAGTGGATACTGTGACTTTCGTCAAGTGACCCAAAGGAGTAAAAGAAACTCAGAGAATTGGCTCAGTGCAAAGGTTCAACGGATTAAAATGTGTGCAAAGAAAAAGTGTCGTGTTCAAGGGCGACTATAAGAGCTACTGGTAGTGTTCTCAAAAACTGCTTGGCTTGCTTCTTTCAATTTTTCCCCCATCCAGATAGATGTGTACCTCTTTTTAATTTAACGATCTCAAGGAGGGTAACACATGCTTGATATGACTCACCTTCAGTAAGTCCCTCTTCCTTTGTTTAACGAACTGGAAGAATTAAGGGTTCAATCCCGTATGGGCCCTTCAATGTATGATTGTTTTAACAAGTCCAGAGAAGGTAAACTTGGTGGTTTTTCATATTTAGAGAGTCTGAAAAGAACTTAAAGATGACTCCAAAGTTTTCATTTTTCGTAATATTAGTCTTACGAGGCTGAAAAAGAGATAAATTGTCACTTGAAAGATGCCCTTTCAAACCTTTTATCGAGTGGGAAAGGAAGCAAGATCACTTGACAATATTTTCATGTTTAGAGAGTCTGAAAAGAGCTTAAAGACGACTCCAAGGGGTTCCTTTTTCGTATATCCATGTGATTCTGAAAAAGTGATAAAAGTCTACTCGGTTACATTCTCATGTTTTTTTAAGCACGAGAAAGAACAAAGACTAAGCTCAGTATGCCCCCATCTTGAAAGCTAGTGGATTAACTCCAGAATGATCATAAAAGGCTGGAGACATGCCCTCCAAGATTCAATTCATTCACCGACGTTGAGGTTGTCACCAATTTCTCTACTAGATAGAGATAAAGGATAAGAGTGGATGAAAAGAAGGTTCAAGAGAGGTGACTATTTCATTTTTTAACGATCTTGACAAAGGAAAATAACTATGCTCAGGGCTCCGGGTTCAATCCCTAGATTGTTTTTTCATTTTTTAACGAGCTTGCTACAGAGAGGAAATCTATGCTCAAAGATTTTGTTTCATTGTTTAAAGATCTTGCTACAGAGAAGAGAAACTGTGCTCATAGCCTCTGTTTCTTTTTTTAACGAGCTTGCTATAGAGAAGAAAAATTGTGCTCATGGACTCTCCTTGATCATGGCTTCCAAGAGAATAATGCTCTGGAAGGATACCATGTCAAGGGACAGAAACTTGGTCATGGATTCCAAGAGATCTTCACTGGATGGAAGAAAATCACTCTGGAAGGAACACATGTCGAGGGCCGCGACAGGGGTAAGGAGATCAGGCTCCAATAGCCCTATCGAAGAGATCACCATGTCAACTACCAGATCCAAATCATCAGAAGTTGAAGTCATGGGAGACATCGAAAAATAAACATCAGGAGGGAAGATGGAGTGTATATATTCCCAAATTTCTTCATGAGGGGGAAGAAAAGAGAATCGATGACGGTTATTATCCCAAGGTAGCTCGTCAATGCCCAACATTTCCCTAATAGATTCATCAGAAGGAAAAATTGGGGAAATGTAGTTGATTGCAGACGACAAGGAATTGAACCACGATGGCATCGAGTAACTGTCAGGTGCCAATAGATGTTGGTAATACGAAGAGGGAGAAGCGGATTGGAAAGAAATGTATGATGTTTCGGCTGGACTAAGTGGCATGGTGTCACCTACCGCATCGAATTCCAAGGAACTAGATACAATCCAAGGGTCAAATGATTCCAAAGATTGATAAGTCGTGGTCAAAATCATATCGATGGTGGAAATATGATGTGTAGTTGGTGGAATTGGTGTAGGGAAGGTACCCATAAGGCTAGAATCTTTCAGCAAGCCAACACCAATGCTTTCATACATGATCGTGTGATCTCCCAAGAATGGAATCTTGTTGGTAGCGGGAGCGCGAGCTTCGAGTGTACAGAAATCTAATTGATCGACAGTGACAATTTTTCCCTGATGAGGGAATTGTACACATCGAAACAACGACGAGGCAATGATAGCCATGGCATAAAACAAACTTCTTCCAAGTAATAAGTTGTAATCGAGGGGAGCATCGACCACCTCGACATCAACAGTGACGGTTTTTCTGCCCAACTGGATAGGCATGGACTGTAAAATCCCATTGGGATGAAAACCTCGCCCATCGAATGCACATAACATCATTGGGGATTTGTTAAGTGTGGGTGATTTTAAACTTTTCCAACATGCTAAAGACATGACACAAGTAGAGGCTCCCTCATCCAAGATGGTTCGGTGAATTTGTTGATTGTGAACAACAACATCAATTTGGAAAGCAATTTGGTGGGAGAGTCGAGATGTATAATTGTCCAGGTTAAACATGATATGGTTGGATGAATCAGGATCAACAACGCCAATAGAAGCCAAGAGCGTTCTATGTTGACTGGGGCATTGTTGTAGAACTTCTAATGCAGACATAGCACACGATGCTTGAGCCAAATCTTCAACAATGTTGTAGTTTTGGGCAGCACGTGAACTAGGATTAAAGGTAGATTTATAGATAGTTCTCTTAGGAGGGCGTAAGATAGATTCAAATGTAGGTTTCTCAAACTGAAGTGGTCCACACAGAGGATTAACTGATGGAGGACTAACAGAGGACGGTGATGGATCCGGTAAAGTACCGGTATGGTTAGTGACTTTTTATTTGCCAGGTTTAACTGGTGTGTCATACGTCTTAGAGAGAGTGGTCAAATTAATCCCATTAAACATATAAATATGTTCACTTGTTGAGGACTCATCATGAGGATGGCTAGAACTGACCCTAGGAGAGGGGGTTTGAGCAACCATGGATTGTTGTTGTGGAAAAGGATGAGTAAGCAAAACAGGTTGTGAATTTCCCTGAAAAAGTTTGGCCACTTCATCGTGATGTGGATAGTCTCGATTGTAGTGATCATCACCACAAATGATACAAGGGAATTTTAGTTTCCGTCATGGTTTCTTTTTGGTAGCAGGTGTTTGAGATTTATTTTTTAGTTGTTCATTGTTATTGGTATTTTTTGATTTTTTTTTGCCTTCTTCTTACCTCCAGATTGTTGTGAGGGGGTAGATTGAACGACATTCACTTCAGAGATCTGATTTTGGGGGGAGGTAGAGGAGAGTGTGGTTGACTGGGACATAGATTGAGTTTTGATGGAACCGATAACACCGTCCGCATGAGATGAGCATGACGGCTTGGGTGGATCGGTATTAGCTCGAGAAACATTCAGAAGAAACTCATACAAAGTAATAGATTGTGAATAAACCAAATCTAAGTACTGATCCTAAGCAATGGTTTCTTCCTCGGTGACCGTGCCACCCACAGCGAAATCGCGAGCGATCAGAGGTAAAAGTGATTTAGTAAACCACTCTGCCAATAATATGTCAGGAATGATTGCTTTGATCATCCTTCGTCGTTGTCTCCACTCATGAATATGGTTAGAGATATGCACAGAGTCAGTTTGATGAAGGGAGGTCAAGAATTCAATACCCATCTTGTAGTGAATAGGTAGTTGAAAGTGCGTGAGGAAAGGCATGGCAAGGGAGTTGAAATCATGAAAAGAATTACGTGGTAGCTCAATGTACCACTTTGTTGTAGAGACCGTAAGTGTTCACTGGAAAAGATGCAAATGTATAGAATCATCCATGAGGGAGTTTCATGAACACCACAAATGGAAAGTCATCACATGTTTATTTGGATCTTCTCCATATTTTCTATCAAATTTAGGAATATCAGAAGGAAGTTTAGCTGCAATAACTGGCCAAACCGGTGAATGAAAAATAGGATCATTGGTTAACCGAGACAAGTCTGGGAGATCCAGAGTTGCAAGGAAAGGTAGTTGTCGGTTAATTTGCGGATGATACTGGTGTGGCATAGGAACACCAGTAGGACCATAAACTGGGTTAGGTGGATAATTGTAACTAGTAGGTCCTCCTACATACGGTTGTTGCTGACCAGGATAAACAAGATTCGATGATGGCTGAGAAACATTTGCATAACCCGGTGGGTTCTGAGCATTATAAGTCAGGTGATTTGCTTGCCCATAAGGAGGATAAACATTTTTCCCTTGAGGAGGGTAAGAAGTAGATCCCAGAGGTAGATACACATTAGGGGGAGGGTAAACATTAGACCCTTGGGGAGGATAAGGTTGTTGTCCTTGAGGACTCCAGGTGGTGTTTGGGATGCCCGGATAAGCTTGTCCATAAGATGGTCTGGAAGGAACGAGATTTGAAACTCCTCATTGTGGGTTATGATATGAGTGCCCCCCAATGTGGGGTTGGGTAAATGTGCCTCCTGAAGATACTCCTCGGGATTGTGAAGGGTTTCCAGCAAATGAAGGTTTCCCCCCTGCCAGCGGTGGATTAACGACCAGGGTATGATTGGTAAAGGGAGGTTGCCCTCCGTGAAGAACATGAAAAGGGGGTTGTCCCCCAAGGGGGTAGGCTTGCCATAGGATGGTGGTATTCTAGGAGGGATAGGTCCGCTAGATGGTTGTTTCCCTCCAGTCGGTTTTATTTGGCTGGTAAGGGTCTGCATTCTTTGGTGCAAAGATGTCCCAGCAAGATCGTGCGGAACATGTGAAGCTATAGAGTGAAAGTTTGTAAAAGTGAGGGTAGGGATCGAAGTGCCTTGAGAATGAGTAGAGGCAATGAGTCTAGCATTAGGATGGACTTATGCTAACATAACAATAGGGTTAATGACCTAATCGATGGGGTGATTCATAGTTTGAATGGATGGTCTCGTTTCAACAGGAGGGTCATGAGGATTAAAGGGTTGTCGAATGGATTCAAAATTCTCATAGATATTGCATCCTGATGAAGTCCTCCATACATAATGAGCAGGTGTGGAATTTGTATCTACTGCAGTGGTAGGATGAATAGGAGTACTATACTCATCACCAAATATTGGTTATGTGGATCCCATATATGTTTCGATAAAATCTCTCTCAGGTAACTGTGGGACCTCTTCGTCTATGACATTCCCAACAGAGTCTAAATGAAGTAAAAGCGGTTCAAGAGTGGTTACCGACATAGATGTTGTGCGAGGAGTGGGATTCTCAATCATAACCAAAGCGCCTTCTTGATTGTCTAACAGAGGAACAACAAGATTCCCAACATCAGATTGATTTTCTACCTCTCCACGGTAGTTGTCTTCTGGAGGGTTAGGAGGTAAGGGTTAGTAGACTTCCGAAGGCAGCCCTTGCATCCTACGCGATCGACAAAGACCTTTATCATCTACAAGCTCAATTTTGGAGAATAACATCACACGCTAAAAATCTAGGGCCAACTAACGAAAAGAAACAACATGCGCTATTAAAATCTAGGAATCAAAACCAAGCAAACAAAATCTTCTCTTGATGACCGTACTAGTTGGTGATGAAATCCAAAATCGCGTGATCAAGTCAAGAAGGGGCTAGGATATGGTGGAACAGTTACAATGGCGACCTTCTTAATGGAATTTCACCTTGGTACAAGCTTCCACGCAGTAATTGTGGATTTACCCTTCAAGGAGCCCAAGTGAGTTTGACCAATGTCTATTCCAGGTACAGCGAAGACTTCCCTTCACCATCACCTCGTGTAAGTACCTAAATATTATGGAAACTAAGGACACCAACTCGCAGTCATCCCCTGGGCGGGTACAGTTGACAGTTTGATCCGAACGTATGGGCAGGATAACAAGACTGAAATCAACTCAAGAGACTCCCACACATAATCGTGGGTATACCCTCAAGTGACCTCCAATATACGATCCGATCACTACAAACAATTGAACCACGGAGGAATAATCTCCGTAATTCTCCCGAATGTGACCTCATGTGTAACCCCTGTGTGAGAGGGGGATCCCAGAAAGCTTATACGGAATATGGATTTGACTCTCCCTATCTCAAGATGCTAATGTTTGTTTTGAAAACTTTGGAGAGTTGTACTCACGGCCTAATCCAAAGTACTAGTCCTAGTCTAATGTTGGTGGAAGATCCTAAAAACAAAAATGTTCTAGATAATTTTTAATTAGCATTCATTTTGCAGTTGTTCTTTACTCAAAGGGTGTATGACAATGAAATTGATGGTATGATGACTCAAATCACAAAAAATGCACAAGAAAATGATAAGAAGTCCTCTATTTCAATGAATGCCTATTTAAGGGAAAGAGAAAGAGTTGTTTTCACTATCAAACACTAAGATGTAACATCCTCATACAATTGTTTCTCAATCAAATCCAATGAAATGCTAAAAAAAATCAGAAATGTCTTCTAATATCCAAACCAATCACTAAAATATGTCCTTTTGCTTATATGTGAATGATAATCAGATGCAAAACTTCTAATGTCAATCAAACTTCAAGATTAAACAATCAGAATCAATCCTCACACAAACAAAAATACACTCTCGTCATGAATAAACAAGAAAGACAAAGATAACCAAATTTGCAAACAAGAACCAAAAAACTCAAACAAAAGAGAAATGCTTGAAAACTGAGCTCAAAGATCAAATGGAAAGGTTCACAGACCTTTGGATTTCCTCACAACAGCTTTCACTCAGTCAAATAAGTGAGAAGAAAACAACAAGTTAACTCTAGGTCATCAAAGACAAAGAGTGACTTCAAGGCAAGGAAATAAAATGTCAAATTTCCAAACAAGAAGAGATCAATTCTTAGAAAATAGGGTGTTGAAGGCCAATACCAAGATGAATTGAGAGTATGATACTTTGAGCAAGTGCAAAAAACAAAAACTGAACTCATAAATTGAAAACCTAGAGGATTTTTCACAGAAAAGGGGGTATCACTCTGGTGTAAGGGGCACCAGAGCACTCCAACACTCTGTGTAAGACCACCAGGGAGTGTTAACTCTCTGATAGCAAGGGCAGGGGAGTGCTATGCTTCAAAAGTTCAGAAAAATGCCCAAAAAATCAAGCAAACTCAGTCAATCAGGGTGATCATGATGAAATAAAGAGGCAATCAAACAAATTTAAGAATCAAAAATACAGTATGGAGAAGGTCAAATGAGTGGGAAAAGGGCCAAAACAAAATCTGGGAAAGGAAACAAAAAATAGAGCTCCTCCCCAGTGGAGTCACCAATTTCTGTTACAGGTGAATCCTCCTGCGGACAAGCGGATTCCCTCTTGGTCTCTAGACTCCTAAGGCCAAGACAGAAAAGTGCTTAAGATGGACACTAACATCCTTTTAGATATAATCAAGCTAATATACGAAGGATATGAATAAAAATATGTACCTTATTGATGATGTTTGTCCTTGCAAAGTTCAGGTTGAGTTTCGATCCTGAGCTCCCTGACAAGTCTCGTAGAACAAGTAAAGATACAATGTATTTCCTATTCTACTAAGATTAGCTCAAATATAGATCTATCTAATGAAGACAAACTCATGTGGAACAAGAATAATTTTGAAAGAAACATGCCAAACATTGATATATTGATGAGAACAAGTAAAAGTACTTACAATCCTTTGATGAAGGTGCAACAGCTTCTTCCAGTTCTCCTTGTCCAACCCCTTTTCTCAAGTAATCTACATTGATTGCTTTGATAAAATCTCACTTATGAGATCATAAGTGTCACATCTCCAATCTCTTCCGTTCATACCACTTATAGGATCATAAGTTTGGTATCAATCTCTAGTGTCTCCCCCCCTTTCACCATGAGGAGGCCTCCTTATATAACCTTGGAGAGGCCCAACCACTTGAGAGATATTTGGGATAAGTTGAGGATTCCTCTCCTTCAGTTGAGGATCTTCCCTAATATCATGCCTTGACCTTCTATTTGAATCCAACCACCTTCAGAGATTGAGGGATTCTTCCCTTATTTGTCTCAAAAAACCAAAAACTCTCTCAAAAAAGATAACACTCCCCCAAAAGGGTGCACGGAGCACTCAAATGGTTCCCCAAAGAGGCCAAAGGAGCGCTAGCACTCCTTGACAGTGGGTAGGGGAGCACTCCTCTCCAAAATCCATATTTGAGTGGTTCTTTCAGTGGCAAAAGGCTTGTACTCCTTGCCAACTGATTTCTCTTCTTCAAAACTAGTCTTTGAGGTGTCCTAAGTGTCCTTATGATGTCGTTAGAGGCACGACATAGGCAAGATGGTAGTATGATGTTTGTGACACTTGCAACACTTGTGGTTAAGATGCGACACTTACAACACTTGTAAGGATGACACTTGCGACACTATTGAAGTGAGTAATTTTGATGTGTA
>ML784874.1:223604-249084 GCA_009831015.1 Picea engelmannii | reverse complement strand
TGAAAGAGTGTTAGTGCTGAGTCTCTGTTGAGAGTAAGGGTCCTGTTCTCTGATTGCAAGATAGTTGTTCTTTCCCATTGCGATGTTATTTTAATGTAATCCAGGATTCTTAGATTGAACTTTAAAGGATTGCAATAGGGGAAATGCTTTCCTGTGATTTAATTCAGAGTTTCAGTTCATTCCAGCAAGTATAGATAGTATAAATTGCTTTACTACAACACTAAGTGCTTTTGGAATTGAGCATATACAGTGCATGGCTATCTTTGAAACAAAAAGACTTCCCTGGGTTGATAATTTATGTTTCACTTGGTTGTTTAAAGAAAAATTAATTAAGCAATTATAGTGACCAACAAGTCTGTGATGCATCTTTTTATTAAGTGTCCCTTCACTCGATAAGTATGGGACAGTATCACTTTTGAACAAAACACAATCACTGCATGGGAAGGGAATACATTATCTGCATGTTATGATTCCTGTTCAAAAAGGGAACACAACTTTCAAAACCTTCCTCCCGTGGTCTGTTGGTTCATGTGGCTGGATAGGAATAAAAAAGTCTTTGAAAATGGGACCCCATCTACAAGCACAATTGCTTATAAAATACTTGGTATGCTAAAAAACTGGACAGACATACACCCAAGACAAGAGGTAAATAAGATCAAAGACAAGACACTTATTCTAGAGGGTATACCTACTGGGTGGTTTGATGGAGTAGCATAGTCCAATGGTCTTCAGAGTGGATCAGGGGATTTGATCAGCTTCTCGATGAATTCACAATACAGATGGACCTTCAACTATGGCCCGGGTACCAACACCAGGGATGAATTATTGGGTGCCTGGGTTACTCTCCAGCTGACATCTAGACTAAACATCGAAGTTCTTCAAATTCTTGGGGATTCTAGAATAGTTATACATTGGTTGAAAAACAGGGGTAAGCTAAAGGTCAAAACACTTTTGGCCTAGAAGGATAGAATTAAACAACTTCAATCCACCTCCAAGAAGCTCAATTTCATGCATACTTATCGAGAGTACAATAAGGAAGCATATCTACCTTCAAAGGTCGCCCTACAAAAAAAAGTTGGCATAATCACATACAATCACTGGGTTGAAGGACACGAGGGCCCTCCACACGTTCTAAAGTTACATTAGGACCTACAACTGCTGTTCTCAATGATCACTCGAGGCTTAGAGAAGGATGATACCTTATGCTACTACATTTTCACAGTATAGTGACAGCTAGAAATATGGATTTTCCTCTTTTTTGTCACTCTTGATATTCAATATTTCCTCTTGCTTTAGTACTACTCTTGATCTTTAACACTTTTATTTTTATTGACTAAAAAACCATTGTAGAAAAAAGATATATCAGACAGTAAAAATATTTTTGGAAATATATTTTTGATATGAGAACCAAATTATATATTAATATAATTGAGAATTTTTTCTATTGGAAAAAATTCAACTCAAAACTCAACTCAATTTGATGAATAATAATCATTTCAAAATAATTTCAAAACCCCATCATGGAAATTATATCTCGCTTCTAAACTTGACCAATATAATTTCCGAGAGAGTTATAAATCACTTCAATATAATTTCAAGGTCCCAACATGGAAATTATACCTCCCCTCTAAACTCACCCAACCACGCCCCAGACACAATGGCCCCCCAAGGTAAGAACCACGTCGGCGTACTTGTTATTTCACGTCCTTACCATTTTATGTTAACAACGGATTAACGGGTAGATTTGGAACACCTGGACTAATCATAGTACCACAAAGCAAACGTACATCATTTTAAAACAATCCATCTTATAGTATGTAGAATCTTAATAATATGGTTTATAGTATGTGGAATTTTAATACATGGAAAATATAAAACTAGAAAAAATGAAAAGTGTAATTATGTAGTAATTTTTTTTAATATAATTTAATATTTTATTTTTTTTAATTTATTTAGATGGAAAAAAACTTAAAATTCATAAAACTAATTGTATAGTTGATTTTAATATAAATTTATTATTGATAATAAGATTTTCTTATTACACTTTTTAATATTTGACTTTGTTATTCTAGTTTTGTAGTAATTAGTATTTAACATTTTGTTTTTGGTGATTTTAATTTTTTTTAGTATTATCAAATTTGAAGAGATGGAATTTCAAAAGTATTTAGTTTATTATTAGTCTCTTTTGAAGGCTTGAGATTAATAATATGTTTTGTGTTGATTGCGAATTTGTTGTTGTGTTGATCAAAAAATTATGTTTTTTTCTATAGTTTAATTTTAGTGTTAAAAATTCAATTTTATTTCCTATCTTGATATTGGTCTTTCAAAACAAGATTTTATTGTCGGGTCGGTGGTGGCAATTTAATAAGAAATTTAATTATGCAGTTGTAGCACATGGTTGGAAGGATTACAGGTATGGGTGTCAAAGTTCAGAGATGATATCGATTCTCGAAGCTTGCCATTGTGTCAGCTATTGAATGGAGACATTAAAAGATGTAGGTCAAAGAACATGCAAATGTATTTATTATTATACAATGCATAGACATATTTTAATAAATGTAAATAAATGTCTGACAAGATTCTATGTGGGGAATTTTATGGATTGCATGGAGTTTTTATTGAGTTTGTTTGTTCAAAGTAAATGTTGAGTTATTTACGTTTTAATATGATATAGTGTGCTACGATCCAGAAAGACAATGCTCTTCGAAAGTTGCAAGTGTTGCAATTAACAACTTACTAGACATGAATTTGGGCTTCTACAAATCAATGTGAGCGGGTAAGAAATCATGTTCATCCACTATCTTGCTTTGACCCAATTTGGTTGCATGCATAGTGCAGTGACCTCTATTATGTTATTGGCAAAAACTGAGTAGGTTGAAAACAGTCAAAGATATAGAGGGGAAAACCCTCATGCGTAGTGCACCTACTTCAAGTCTGTTACTGGTTGAAATGGTTGATTATTGTTTTGTCTTTTTGCAGAGGTGATTTAAGCGGGTCAGGATTTGTTACAGAAAGTGTGTACGTTGAAGACAATTAAAGGATAACAAGAAAAAAAGGCATTAAAAAAGATGAAGGTGTTGTCAATTTCCAAGTGTTGTATGTTGTGAGTTGCAAGAATTGTGGTTTTGAGCTTCTGCAAATCTGTCAGAAGGTAACCAATCATGTGCATTGCATGCTATATGGCATGGAAGATTAGAAATTGATTCTTATTCTGCGCCTGTAGATATGGATATTCAATTATGTTTGTTGTACAAATGCAATTAGTTTGTGTGTTTGTTGTCTAATAGTGTATGCTTCATGCATAGTGCAAGTGTTGTGTTTTCTTGGAGTTTGTTCTGGTGTTTTATTCAATCATGTTCATGTTCATCATATGCAAATAGTTGCATTTTCGAAAGATATTGCGATGTGCAATGAACTCTTGCTTATGTGTGGAAGTGTTTGCTTTGACAATTTGTCCACATCCCGCATAGTTGTATCTTTTGTGCTTTGTACAGGGTTTTTTTCCTGGGAGAATGAACATTCAATCTGTTTTCAACTCCTGTGGGGATAATTTATACCAATTCTTATTTTGCATCTAGAGATATGGATATTCACCTATGTTTGTTGGATAGATGCAATTAGTTTGTGTGCTTCTTGTCTAATAGTATATGCTTCATTCATAGTTCAAGTGTTGTGTTTTAGTGGACTTAGTTCCGGTGTTTTATTTAACACCCTTGCGGTTCATTGTATGCAAAATTGTATGTGTTGATAGTTCTCTTTGGATTTCATTTGCGTTTGAAGATGTACATAGTTGAATTCTTCAAAATATATTGTGATGTGCAATGCATTGTTGCCTCTGTGCGAGGAGGTTTGCTTTGACAGTTTATCCATAGCCATTACTTGTGTGCTTTGAGCAAGTTTTTTTTCCTTGCACAGTGAAAATCCAGTCTATTTTCAATTATTGTGTCGATAATTGATATTAATTTCGAGGCATCTATGCATTGCGGTGCTTTCACAGGTCGAAAGATATTGTGATGTGAAATGCATTGTTTATGTGTGGAAGCATTTTCTTTAACAATATGTCTGCATCCTACGTAAAAGTATCTTTTGTGCTTTGTACAAGGTTTTTTCCTGGGACAGTGAACATTGTCTTTGTTTTCAACTCACATGTGAATAATTTATGCCAATTCTTATTTTGTGTTTTTATATATGGATATTCACCTGCGTTTCTTGGATATCTGCAATTAGTTTGTATGATTCTCGTCTAATAGTATATGCTTCATCCATAGTGCAAGTGTTGTTTTTTATTGGACTTAGTTTTGGTGTTTTGTTTAACGTCCTTGTGGTTCATGGTATGCAAATTGTATGTAGTGATAGTTCTCTTTGAATTTCATTTGTATTTGAAGATGCATATAGTTGCATTTTTCGAAAGATATTGTGATGTTTAATGCATTGTTGTGTATGTGCAAGGATGTTTGCTTTGACGGTTTTTCCACATCACGCATAGTCGTTACTTTTATCCTTTGTACATGTTTTTTTTGCCTTGCATAGTGAACATTCAGTTTGTTTTCAATTCCTGTGCGGATAATTGATATCAATTCTATGGCATCTCTTCATTGTGGTGCTTTCGCACATTGATGCTTGCAATACCTTTGCGATGAACATGTGTGAGAACTCAGTGCAATTATGTCTTTAGCATTTTCATTTACATTTGGAAATGCAAATAGTTGCATTTTTTCAAACGATATTTCTTGATGTCAGGAATCTGATGCAATTGTTGTAGGAAATAGGGTCCTAGTTCATTTTGATATTATTGTAATGCATGTATATCTTAGTTTTCGAGGCAAAGCAAGAAATGATATATTGCTTCATTTCGTAATTCAATGGAAGACTAACAAAAAATGGGAGGGAGACTTGGACTGCATAAAACAAATATTTTGTAGGGGTTCAATATTGTAATGTGTAATGTGTTGTTGCTTATGTGAAGAAAGTTTTTCTTGGACGATTTGTCGACATCCCCCATAGCTATGTCTTTCATGATTTCTACAGTTTTTTGCATGGCACAATGGACATTTTGATGCAGAATAATTTTCCCTCCAAAACAACCTTGTTGAACAAACTTAAGGGGGTCTTTTCATTCACTAAGGGAGTGGGTTCCCTAACTTGAAATTATCGTAATTTCTATGTTTTATTTGAAATCTAGAGGGTCTACATAAGTTAGGATTTGATTTGATTGGAAATGTATATTGTAATTGAATCTGCCTTCTTTTAGCAGATATAGAAAGAATGGAGATCCTAGAGGGATCCTAGGGATAAATAGAGATTTTAGAAATAGTTAAGGATATTATGGATCTGAGAGATCTTAGAGTTAGGTTGCAGATTTTGTGGAGTCTGAGTAGGATCTGAACTAATTGACAGTTCATATACCTTCTTTAACTATGTAAGCTTATGGGCATTGGAGATGGGAACATAAGAGAAGGACGCATTAGATAGAGAGAGGATAGGAAGAGTGTGAGGAAAAGGCCAACTGTGGCCAAAGGCCAAGTAGAGGACTATTGAATGTAAATCAGGCTAGGAAGGATGAAGGCCTTGTGTGAATTGTCTACAAATATTCATTAATAGAAATATTCGTGTTTATGGTGTCAGTGTGGGATTTTGGATATTCCTTTCATTGTATTGGTGTCCATGTGTTAAGTGATTGAAGTCCAGGTCAAACTCTTCATAGTTGTGTTTAAAGTTTTTTGGTTTAAGTTGTATCAGAAACCATCAACGCAGAGAAGGAAGGATCGATGATCCCGACCTAAGATCAATAGAGGATGAGTTCAGAGTTGAATTGGAGTGGAATCAAGGATGAATAGAGTTTAAATCCTATTATATGTGCAGGTGAATCGAAGGTCGAAAACCTTCAAGTACATGGATCGAATCCCTTTACAAGCAAGGAGAAATAGTGACCATTCGATTAGGACGAGGAGTAATCGTGATCGTTGATTTATCAGACCAAGGTTTTGTTCATTTGTTCTAACTTTGGACAATTGATGTTATATTTGGATTGGAGTCCATCCAGATTGACAACATGAGTCAATTCTAAGTTTGGAGTCTGATACGCTGAGGGAGAGACAAACTAAAGACCTTTTGATTTAGCGTTTCAGAGTACATAACTGGAGGAATACCCTGATAGATGGTAGTTCGATCAATGAGTGAGATTGATCGATAAGGACAAATCAATGACAGAGAGAAGTTCCTACAATAATCAGAGTGATACACTGTTGGAAGATCATAGTGGATGATAGACGCCAATCAACAATGAGGATCCGTTCAAGGTCATTTAGATCGACAGATTGAGGAAGAACACATGGAGGTGTTATAGTGGCCATAGCTTGTCAGAGAAAAGTATTTAGAGTTTCTAGATCAATGGTGGAGATCTATTCAGGGTTGAGTAGATCAATGGTTCAGAATGAGACGTGTGATGAAAAGTCGTAGAGACTAAGGTTCAAGTTGAATAAAGGTGAATGAATTATGACTTTTGATCACGAGAGATCAATGACTCAGACCTATCGAAGTTGTTCAATGCATCAGAGTGAGACCATAAAAGTTTGCAGTTTGTTAGAACTTCGATAATAGGAAATTGTCAGAGTTTGAGTTGTTCAAAGTTGTTAAACCCGTCAGAGTGTTACAGTCTGATCGGAGTCCGTGATTGAAGTAGATAAATTAACCTGTGTGTGAATGATACTCCGATAGAAAGGTTCGATGGATTGAGGGTAGTTAAGCACTAACGAAGATAAGCACCAGTTCATAGCTTGAGGTCTTATGACAATAAGCGCTTGGACATAGGAGTTGATGTTGTAGAGTTGGCGCAAGTTTCTCGCATATGGTCGCATGGAGGATAAGAAGTTTAGCGCCATATAGAAGAGAACTTAAGCTAAGCACCTAACAATAGAGAACACATATCTATGTTAAAGGAGATATTTTGGGCCCGTATTGAGAAGTTGAGAGCAACACAAATTTTGAAGCTGCAGCAGAGTTAATCAATACTCTGCATATGTGGGTTTTTTGGCCTGGAGGTCATCACATTTGGTTTGTTTCCAATTCCTATGTAGAGAATTGTTACCAATTATCTAGGATGCTTGCATTGCAGTGATTTTGCACATTGGCACTTGCGATATTTTTGGACTATGGATTTTTTCCATGTTGTCTGGATGCTTTTTCTATGAACATATGTGGGTGCTCGATATGGTTATGTATTATGCACCTCTGCTCTATAAAAAGACATAATGCAACTGCATCCACGAGTTATGTGCATGTTTTTTCTTAGTGTAGTGAACATTTGTTCTATTTTCAACTGTTGTCCGAAAAATTGATGCCGATTGTCAAGGATCCCTACATTGTCCTACTTCCGCATGTTGGACTTTGCAATAGTTTTGCAATATGGGTTGTGGCAAGGAATGTGGTTTCTCAGGTTGAGGAAAGGATTATATTATGGACATATGTCTGTAGCCAGTTTAGCTATGTATTGTGAGGCTGTGTACTTTGCAGATGCATATGGCCATTGCGGGAAACACTTGTGTATTTTAAATGATTGTGCAGAGAATTTATGTCGGTTGTCATCCTTCATTTCAACACCTTCATAGTCCTGCTGAGGCTTTTGCTACAACCATTTTTTTGAAGTACGCATACATGTTGGTTGTGTGCATTGACATTGGGGACATGTGTGTGGTGGGCATAGAAAACATGTGTTCTATTTTCGATCGTTGTGTGGATGAAAGACATGGTCGCGAGTTGCTATGCTTTGGTGTCTCCGCATTCACAATAGTTATGCACTTTTGTTGTTACAAGATAGGTAGTTTTGAGGAAGTCGCAATGACCTTTGGTGCATTGATTTTTCTCATATTTAGAAGGAAAGGGTAGTGATTTAGAAATGGTGCAAAGAAAATGGACTTGTTCTTGAAGCAATGACAGGTCTATGATTTGCTTATAGATATCATTGTAGTGCTTATCTATATTTTTTGTCTGGGAAAAGTAACAAATTATATATTGATCCATTCCACGATTCAATGGAAGAGTAACAAAAATAGAAGTGAAACATGGAATGCATGGAACAAATATTTTGCAAGAGTGTATGAAAATTTTCATCTAATGTAAAAAGAGGATTCATGTCCAACAAATGTTCAATATTGTTATTTGCCATGTGTTGTTGCCCATGTCCAGAAAATTTTGCTTTGATGATTTGTATGCATCCCACATAGTTGTTGTAACACCCCTGTTTCCCCCAGTCTGTAATTAATCATAATTTATGATTTCCATGCAATGGCTTGCAAATATTTTAAATGTATTATTATTTGATTGTAAACACCGACAATTGACAGATGGGTGAAGACTTAAAGTACCATCCATGGTATCACTAGAGGAATGAGGGGAGGTTCTATTAAGTTAAAGGACCCCAAGCCATCTTTCAGATATATTAATTGGAAAAATTCGTATTATTTTCCCCTTATCCCGGAAAACATGAGAAGTCAGTTAATGAGGAGGGATTGGTAGTTGAACAACCAACCACCCCAATGAATGGAAGTATGGAGGGATGTTAGAAGGGACATGAATCAGTCAACTAGACGACAATATGAAATATCACCATGGGTCCCCAGGATTGACCCACAAGTTTCTTTCCGACAGAAGAAACAAAAGGACAAGTGGATAACCTACCTAAGTTACATGTGCAATAGTTTGAGAGCCTTGGGGGAAGGGGGGCGTGCGGCCTGGATATGCACAAAGAGAGAACTGGAGGAGAGTTTGGCCCTTGAAGGAAGAGAGATGTTTAAAGGAATGCACGAGTGCTTATAATAAAGAGATCAGAGAACACGTAAAATAGGGAGATGAAGCATAGAAGATCGGGGAAAACCTGCACTGAGCTAAGGAGGTCATGAGCTTGATGTTGGGAAGGCATATGATAAACCTCGAAGGGGCCTAGGCTAGGTGGGTGTAAGAATAATCTCTACCTAGAGTATATTGAAGGAGAGTAACCTTCAAATCTTACCGAGAACCTGAGAGAGATTCACTAGTGATATCATGGCTTGGCACAGGGGTGGCCATAATGCTAAAAATGAATGCATCTGAGCCTACAGTTGGGTGGAAAGGTGAACAGCCACAATCAGTTGGTCGACTATCAACTGTAATAGATAAGTATTTCATAGACTCTGTGTAATTGAATTTAAATGCATGTACTTGCACTATAAATATACACACTTGATTTATAGTAATGATGCTAATTTTATAAATTTCTGGAGTGGATAACACCTGCTTGGAGAAATTCCTGCACTATTTTCTCAATTTATTCTTTTGGGAAAAGGGATTATGATAAGGGAGAACATTGGGAGGAAGACTGTCAGGAACAAGGGGGATGGAATAATCATGAACACCACGAGAAGGCGGAAGTCCCTGAGGAGTCGAAAAAACAACTTGATGTGTGGAGAATATAGCTTGGAGGTCAAGATGCATAGAGGGTGTCTCAACTGCTTGAATAGAATGGATTTGAACAATAACAACAGATTGGTCTTTCTTGAGGACATTTTCCATGCGATGGGAACTGATGATCTCAGGAGAAACAACTGTGAGACCTTAGAATTGATACCTTTTCCCCTCTTGTTGGAATTGCATGGTTAATTCCTTAAAATCCATAAGAATGGGACCCAAAGTGTGTAACCACTCAACATCTAACACAATGTCACAACTACCCATTCCAATGGAAAACATATGAGATTTCAGGTGGTAATGTCCAATTTGAAGACGCACATTTTCACCACCACATTTCATGGGCCCACCATTGGCTATCATGATTTGAAAATTATTGACAACACGAATATAGAAATTGGTTTCTTGGGCAATGCGACAATGAATAAAATTCTGGGTGCTGCCACTATCAACAAGGATGATGACCTTCCTATGCTTAATATAGCCAATGAGATTGAGGGTTTGTGGAGCAGAGAAGCCATTGAGGGCATGCAAGGAAATGAGTGGGTCAACTTCAGGTGGGTCAGCGGGCTCTTGGGTAGCATTGTGTAGGGAGGGCTCTTCAACAAGGGGAACTATCACATCATCTTCTGGAACATCTTCATAAATGGCCATTAAAAGTTTTTGTTCCTTACACTTATTCCCCGAAAAATATTTTTCATCACAATTATAGAAAAGACCCTTTAGTTGGCGTTCGCCCATTTCATCCCTAGTTAATTTCTGGACCTTAAGGGGAGTGACAGGGGGGTTAGGATTAGTGGGTTAAGGGCGAGGAAAAAAAGAGGGTTTTTTGTTCTAGGAAAAAACAACGTGTTGGACCTCTTTAGCATGTTTAGTATATTCCAACCAAGTCTGAGGGCAGGCCATGAGAACCTAGGATCACATTTCATTCTTTAGGCCACTGATAAAGCATTCACGAAAAAAACACAATTGACATGCCCTCGGTTCGAAAGGCCAAATGCTCAAAAGAAGTTATAAAGTCTTCAATTGTGCCTGACTGTTTCAACTTGGTCAAACGACCGAGCTAATGGATATCAATGTCAAAGCGGTCATAGAGCTCCGCAACAAAATGGGTTCAGGAAATATACCCCTGATGTGAATTTTTACGCCATTGCCACCATTTCCATCGTTCAAAATATAGATAGAGGACAACATAGCAAAGTTTGGCTAAAATCACATATGGAGGATTTATTAAGAAGTAAAGGCTTGTAACAGATTACCTTGGGAAAGGAAAAAAAACCCATTGATGTTGATAAGAAAGTCAAATGGGATAATAGGAATGACGAAGCACGTGGATTAATTGGAATGTCCATCTCTCCTGATTTAAAGTTCCACCTTCAATCAATTGATAAACCCAAAAAATCTTGGGAAAAGATTGAATCTGTGTTTGGTAAACACAACATTATTCGAGCACAACAGTTAGAAAATCAATTATTGACTTTAAGTCCAAGTGATTTTTCTTGCATTGAAGACTATCTATCTAAGCTTAAAACACTTAGAACTTTATGTGAAGAATGTAAGATAAAGATAAAGATAGAAGAAGATCGTTGCATCTATCTTATTCTTTCTAAGCTAGGTAGTGCATATTTTGTGTTTGTATCTACCTTTTATGCCATGCAAGAGGCTCTAGAGGTAGCTTATCAAAAACCCACTCTTGATAACTTTTGTGATGCTTTGATTAGAGAGCAAGATAAGCTTGTACAACTTGGAGTGATCAACACTACAGGTACCTCCAACAAAGCCTTAGTCGTCCATTAGAAAGATAAACCCAAGAATCCCAAGAAGCAACATCCTCGCTACAACAAAAAAAAATATAAGGGTCCCAAACCCACTTAGACAACTTCCGCTCCTAATGGTGACAAAGGAGAAAAATATAAAAATAATAAGACTGATAGACATTGCAACTTTTGTGATAAAGATGGTCATGACGAGTCCAAATGTTTCAAGAAGACGAAAAATTTAGAAGTTGCAATGAAGAAGCACAACATCAGTATTGATTCTATTTCTTCTTCTTCTTCTCATGGGCATGCACTTTCTGCTTCTGGTTTCTCCTTCAATACTTCTACTTCTTCTTCTGATGAGTGGCTTATTGATTATGGATCATCTTATCATATGGCTAAAGATAGAGACATATTTTCTGCTCTAAATGAATGTAACAGCAAGAAAATATTTGTTAGTGATGATAGATCTCTTAGTGTTGAAGGATCTGGAACAATTCAAGTAGAAAATGGTCACTTCAATGATGTATTATGTTTTCCAAGTCTTTCTTGTAACCTTCTATCAGTATATCAAATCACTCATTCAGGTGAAGGTAAAACTGTAGAGTTTTCACCTCACCAAGTTGTAATAAATGATCTAAAATATCCTAAGCATGTTCTTGCAACTGGAATTGCTGATGATATTACCAAGTTGTACAAGTTTGACAACTTTGGGTCATCATATTTTTCATCAGGTTTTGTTGCTCATAGCGATGAATTGAGCAAACTTTGGCATGAGCGGTTTGGTCATATAAGCTATCGCTCATTGCAACAACTATGTAATCAACAAATGGTGACTGGTCTTCCTCCTATTTCATGCAGAGATGGTGTTTGTGTCGGTTGTGTTCTTGGAAAACATCATTGGGATAATTTTGACAAACGTTCCTCTTAGCATGCCTCGGGCCCTTTGTAGCTTGTTCACAGTGATTTGTGTGGTCCACTTTCTTCTCCTTCTTTTTATGGGTGCAATTATTTCTTAACTTTCATTGATGACTTTTCTAGATGTACTTGGGATTACTTCTTAAAACTTAAGAGAGAATTTTTTGACAATTTTTTGGCCTACAAGGCCCTTGTAGAAAAGCAATCTAGACATCAACTTCAAAGGTTAAGAACAAATAATGGTGGTGAATATGTGAACAATAATTTTACAAGTTACTGCACTACACATGACATCCAAATGAAACACATTGTTCCATATACACCACAACAAAATGGTGTTGCTAAGAGAAAGAACCACACATTAAAAGAAATGGCTAATTGTATGATAAAATCTAAGGGATTAAGTCTAAAGTATTGGGCGAAAGCCATCAACTATGCAAATTACATAGTAAATCACACTCCCACAAAGGCTCTTACAAATATAACATCGAAAGAAGCTTGGACTAAAATTAAACCAGATGTAAGTCACTTCCATGTATTTGGTAGTATAGCATGGGCTCACATTCCTGATGAGAAGAGGAAAGCATTGCAGCCTAAAAGTGAGAAGTCTATATTTGTTGGTTATTCTGAAGATGTCAAAGGTTATAGACTTCTTGAACCACATTGTAATGAAATTTTTATTAGAAGAGATGTTAAATTTGATGAAAATCTCTTGTCCTGCGAGCCTAATTCGATGTTTGTGCCTTCTTTGCCCTGTGAACCTAATTCGACATTTGTGCCTTCTTCGGCATGCAAGCCATCTTCAACGATTGTGCCTTCTTCTGTTCTGGTTTCTTATTTAGATGATGACAATGAAGATGAAAACCCACCTCTATCTGCTCACCTTCCTCTAGATGAGTCCTTTGAACCTGAACCAACACTAGCTCCAACTCCACCGCTTCCTAGATGGGTTCGTTCAACACGAGAAGCAACTGTTGATCTTGTCGGTGCTCCTTCAGATCAATGCCAGACACATTCACAGTTCTAGAGATCCTCTTCTCTTTTGGCTCAAGTTTCAGAGACTCGTGATCCAGAGACATTTGCAGAATCTTTAGGTCATCCAGATTGGGATACAACAATGAATGAAGAGTATTATTCTTTAATGACAAACAATACTTGGGATCTTGTTCCTCTTCCAAAAGGAAGAAAACTTTTCAGATGTAAATGGGTCTACAAAACTAAGTATGCATCAGATGGAAGTGTTGAGAGACACAAGGCTCGGTTAGTTTCCAAAGGATTTTCCCAAGTTGAAGGAATTAACTATAATGAAACCTTTTCCCCTATAGACAAAATGAATTCTATCCCCCTTATTATTTCCCTTATTTTCTCACATAAATGGGAGGTCCATCAAATGGATGTTAAATTCGCCTTCTTGCATGGAGATTTTAAAGAATAAATCTACATGGAACAACCTCCTGGCTATGTCCAGAATGACTCTAGCCTTGTTTTTCTCCTTAATAAATCTCTTTATGGTATTAATCAAGATCCTCGAGCTTGGTATGCCAAAATGGACAGCTTTCTTATTACCATTGGATTCTCTAATGCCAATCTGATCCTAATGTCTATACCAAGAAAGTAGGAAGCCATCTCATAATCCTTTTCCTTTATGTTGATGACCTTATCCTTACTGGTAGTGACTCAAAACTCTTAAACCATGTGAAAACTAACCTTAATAAGAAATTTGAAATGACAGACTTAGGTTTTTTGCACTATTTCCTTGTCCTCCAAGTTTTGCAAACCAATGAAGGAATTTTTCTTTCCCAATCTAAGTATGCTTGTGACCTTCTTCATCGCTTTCACATGGATGATTGTAAACCATCCCCTTCTTCCTTCCACTCTGGAGTCAAGCTTGTTTCCACCTGTAATTATCTCAAAGTTAATGCCACCTTGTATCGTCAGTTAGTTGGTATCCTCTTATACTTGACTCATACACATCCTAATCTTTCCTTTGTTGTTGGTATTGTTGTTCGGTATATAAAAACACCCCATGAAATCCATTGGAAAGAAACTAAAAGGATACTTTGCTATGTCCATGGTACAATTCAGTTTGGGATACATTACAGTTAAGAGGGGACTCCTTTATTGGCTGGTTTCATTGATTCAGATTGGGTCGGCGACCTTGATGATCAGAGGTCTATTGCACGTTATGTTTTCAACCTTGGTTCAGGACCTGTCACTTGGGCCTCTAAGAAACAACAGGATATTGTAATTTCTTTAGCAGAAGAAGAGTACCGAGCAACGATAAATGCAAGTCAAGAAGCCTTATGGCTTCAACATATTCTTTCATAGTTTGGATTCTAGCAACAACCTTCGACCAACATTTGGTGCGGCAATCAGAGTGCCATAAAGCTCGCCAAATACCTAGTTCAATATCAGCATAGAAAACACATCGAGATACGCATTCACTTCATCAGAAAGCTCATTCATGATCAAGTTATTGAAGTGCTCTTTTTCCCTACAGAAGATCAAGTTGCAGAAATTTTCAAAAAGTCTCTTACAGAAGCAAAGTTTTCCAAACTTCGATCCATGTTAGGAGTTCAGGAAGATGTCATTAAGAGGGGATAGGCTCTAATGCCTCCTTCCTTCTCCTATTGTGTCACTATTGTAAATCCTTCAATCCTATCCCAAGTTATTCTTAAGGGGGAATGTTAGGATATTAAGACACTTAGGAGTTAGTCAAGATCTACTTGGTCTAATGTGTCGTTAGGTAAAAGTATGTTTCTTAGTGTGTTTATTTAGTATGCATTTGTAGTTAGGAAATTCGATGGTCACAATATGTTCCCGACATAGAGTGATCCGACGGTTCATATTCTCCTCGATCTTAACAACCATTGATATGTGGCTTAACACTCGATTGGTACATGATCTCTATTTAAAGAGAATGAAGGGTAATTTAATGATGATCGATTGTGAGAAAATCTCATGTAAAATATGTCTGTAATATTTTTCTTTTGCATTAATAAAATGGTCCAAGTGGCCGCGTTGGTTGGGGCCATGGATGTTTCCCTGTAGGGGTTTTACCACGTCAAAACATCGGTGTGTTTATCTTTGATCTGGTAATGTGAGTGGTTGCTGAAGGTCTTCTTCCTCTATTGGAATACCTTCATTGTCAAACACTTTGACAATCATTCCTTAACACTGAACAATACTCAATACAGAAGGCACAAAAAGAAGCTGCAAATAGAGAGGGTAAGTGTTAAACACAAAAAGGTAGTTCAAAAATTAAGGTCAGTTATCGATGTATCAGGAGTTGCACCATCTGAACTCATGCAACTACATCGCTCGACATGAGATGCTCTTGTAGATTCAATTTCAAAACTAGTGTTGCAAACCATTAAATTGAAGAAAATAATAAGTGAACTTGAGGAGGCACTCAGTGCTAGACCATTGTTTGAACAACCATTGGCCATACTTTCAACAAAATAGACTCCCCCGAGTACTCCAACAATCTCAAGGCCAATCACAAAGGCCTTGCAATTTTTGAATGGAGTGAGAATCGATGTTGTTGATAACATTAACCAAAGACTTGATATATTCAGACATGCATGGGGATTCATTACCAGTATATGTGATCTTTCACAAAGGAATTTATGTTTTACTGGAGATTCACAAAGAGACTTGTAGCATGATGAAGCATACTGCAAAAATGAGCTAAACAGTTTCATTGCATGGGTGACTAGTGTCAGTGACCATCGAAGAAATCAGTAGGGACTACCCAATACCAATAGAATAAGGAAAATAAAGGTAGGTTGGGAACAACGAATTAAAATGTTGCAAGATGCAATTTATTCTTGCAAACAAATCGATGAAAGAAGAGGCGATGCTATTTTAAAAGAATTTGATGTCGTTAAATAAATGCAAGGTCCACAACTTTTCATAAATTCAATAGTGATCACTATAGAGGAGCTTAATAGTGACTTGAAAAAAATGAAGAATTCATTAGCTAGTGACTTCAATAACCTCGTGGATTTTCCTAAAGAACTGAAACAATGGTTTGTTACATTTGTCAATGGAAATGAAGAGCACTTGTCATGCATCAAACAACTGCAATTGGAATGCAAAGAAATGGAGGATGATATTTGTGTACTTCAAGTTAAGCAAGAAATCACCATCCCACCAATCAAAAACAATATTGATAACAGGGTCAAGAACGTCTTGTAGTAGATTATTAACCCAGAATAGCTACCACAAACAATTTGTTCAACAAAAGGCCAAAGCAAAAAATGTTATGAAACTAGATACACAACAAAGGAAAAACCATACTAATAGGATACTTGTTTCTTGGTAGGTAGTCTATTGTTTTCATCTGTTACTGTTATCCTTTTCTTTTGTTGACTTGGTAATTGGTCACAATTCTTTATTTTATGTCCTTTGCACAGTTAACACTACTTTCTAACTATCTATCTTTCTTTCTTACAGGTCTTTCTTCTATTTACTGGTCCACGAAAGCCCCAATCCCAGTTCACTTGGACAAAAACATTTAATTTTTGCAAACATTATTTAAAAGACAAATGTATATATTTTTGAACTTCCCGAAGAACTCTTTAGCATAGATGGCTAATGATTTTCTAGGCTTCGAGTTTAAAACTAAATTTTCAACTCTTCTTTCAATCTTTATGATTTTTCAATGAAACATCATGTTAACTTCTGTGCATATGTACTACTTTACTTGTATTCTAGGAAATCCTATTTTGAGTTTTAGACTTTTTCACAAGCAGTAAGTAAAGGACAACTACATATATTTTTTTCTTCTTTCTAAAGGACTTTTTTCATATATGTGGGCATTGGTTTTCGACCCTTTGATTTTTAAACTAAATAGTCAATTCTATCTTCATTGTGTATCATTTTTCAATGAAATATCATGTTGAGTTCTATGCATATGTGAATATTTACTTTCATTATGTGAAATGCTATTTTGACCTTTATGCCATCATTTGTAAATTTTATAGCATATTGTGAACACTAAATAGAATACAACCTTGTCCTTTCTCATATCTTTCTTTATTACTGAATGTTTAGTTAAGAAACCAACTACATTGTCAGGTTTCATTTTAGTTGTCTATGGTGGCAATTTACACTGCCCCATTTAAATCACATAAAAATTGCAAAAGCATCTGCCCTGCTCCATTGAACATTGTCTATTGGATGAACACTTCCCTACAAAGTGTTGTTTCCAATTTGTGTTATTTACAAAACCAATTTTCCTATTAAACTGGAACAACAACATTTCGTCTTCTTTTGCATTGTATTTGATCTCTTCAATTTTCTATACAATGTCTTTTCTCGCCTTTGGTTGAAAACCAATTTTCCTATTAAACTGGAAGTTTGACAATACTGCTAATTTTGTACTTCGTTTTGTGTCTTTCGTCATATGCACATTGTCTTTTTAGAACTTCAAAAAAAAAGTCATACCAGTGACAATTTTTTGATGTTCCGCTCACAATTTCAACGATCTACACAAGCAACATGTATTATAAAGGGAATTCAATTGCATATAATTTCTGCATATAATAAGATATACACAGTTTTCATTGTCTCACACACATCTTGACTTTCGTGCACCTCACATTGCTTCTAATACATCCTAGGCTCAATGCACTCTACATTACCTCTCCACATCTTCATCTCCACAATTTCTTTACAAAGTTTTAGGGTAGATGTTTTTATATGGTTATATGCTAAATGCCATGTCTTGTGCGGAAAACTACAGACCCTTTTCTTCTTGCACACCCGTGCATTGTATCCTCCACACACTTTACATAGAATTGAGAAATTGTTGACATCAACATAGTTTACAATGCTTCTGGCACATCCTGGCCTCCACATACTGATTTTTGCTAACTTTCATGCTCCATGTTTTTTTTTACATAGTCCAATGCCAAATCTGATATTCTATGCGAAGAACTTTGGATCCTTCGATTCTCGCACAAGCTACCCTCCGGACACTTTTCACTGAGTTTTATGATTGAAGCATCCACAATTCCATCAGTCTCCTTTATATCTTCACACATTTACTTATGCATAATAGAAAGAGTCAAACCAAAGATTTGATTATGCTATTATTTCGATCCTCTTGTTCCCCTCGGAAAACTATATCATCTTGCAATAAAGGTGTCATAATATTTATATTATTCTTCAAATGCATACTCAACAACTAAACTATAAGTCAATTGCAAATACAAAACATCAATTCAGTCAACTATTTTCCATATTAAACTCTGGAACCTATATTCCAAAATTGTTCCAACTTTTGTAATTATCACTCCTTATCCTAACTTCCAAACACTTTACAATGGTTCTCACATAATCCAATGTTGCCACTGAACACTTCACTTACTTATTAACTGCTTCTTGCATATGCTAACCACCCATTCAACCCTTTACTTACTAAGTTTCTAAGGTTTGATACACATTGAACATGTACTATTTAATTACTAAGTTTTACTTGACATTAAAAATTTAGTAAGATTTACTTTACATTCAACAATTTTACATCTTACACATTTCTACAAAATTTTATTCTAAATGTTTTTAGTCCAAACACTTTACATTGTTTTCGGCATATGCTAATCTTCCCGTTGAACATTACACTTTTCACTAACATTTATGTGCAAAGCTACAACAATTTCATGGCTCTCCTTTATATCTACACACATTTACTTGTCGACAATAGACATTCAAATCAAAGATTTAGTTATTTTATCATTTTACTTATTTGCTTTCTGCATATGCTAGCATGGTGTGTTTCATTTTATTGATTTCATTGTCTTGTCAAATTCAAATTACAAAGTATATTTATTTATCGCAAATTGTGATATTGACAATGTGATGACTTTGTCAGTTGATTTCATTGGATGTATCCATTCATAAATATGATGCTTCTCTTCATTCATAGATCCCTCTTGTGTCAATACATAACCATTATTTTTAACAAGCTCTTATGCTAAATGTTTTTCCCTCAACAATACTAAATGTTTTCACTTGTTTTTTATTTGTTCTTATCATTTTCCTCTTGCATAAACAATAATGCTATTGTACCTATACAGAGGTGCATAAACTATATGTGTTCGGACTATATGTCTGTGCCAAACATGTATAATTAACATTTATTAAATTAAAAAATGATTATTAATCTTTTAATTATTTGTATAGGACTATATTAAAAAGATATAAAAATCATTTTTACACCAACTAATGTACATCATTATCAAATACTATGATATAAAATTTAGTCATAATTTCTATCATTTACACCCATTTCAATCACTTACAAAAATAACTATATGGTTTTTTTTATGCATTTTATTTACTAAGAGTTAGTTGTGTGGCAACATACCCGTGTAGAGGTGCAAAAGCCATATGTGTGCGGACTATATGTCTATACTAAATATGTATTTGATTTACTAAGCTTTTTGTTGTGTAGGGATATACCTCTGAGTATTTGCAAAAGATATATTTGTGCAGACTATATGTCTGTGCTAAAGATGTATAATTAACTTTTATTACATTAATAATTAACATTTATTTTTAATATATCTATACACATAAAAAATCTTTTTTTAAGCATATGCACATGCATAACAATATTCTATTATGTGTTCATTGTGCGGGGAGATTCCTATACAAAGGTGCATAAGTTATATGTGTGTGGTCTATATGTTTGTAATGAAGATGTATTTTATTTACTAAATGCTCACTATGCGGGGATATACATGTGCGGACATGTGCAAGCTATATCTATGCACACTATATGTCTATGTTGAAGATGTATAACTAACTTTTATTAAATTGATAATTAACTTTTATTAAATTAATAATTAACTTTATTTTTAATATACATATACCTAAAAAACATTTTGTTAAAAATATGCATATGCATAACAATATTCTATTATTGATAACATTGATAACTATTAGACTAAGTGTTCACTGTGCTGGCTTATATTCATTTATGCTCATTTTAGTCACTTACAAAAATAATTACATTGTTTTTTATGTATTTTATCTACTAAGTGTTTGTTGTGCAGGCATATACCTGTCTAGAGGTGTAGAAGCTATATGTGTGCAAACTATGTATTTGTGCTTGAAGATGTATTTTATTTACTAAGTCTTTGCTATGCAGAGATGTACCTATGCGAAGCTATGGAAGGTATAGCTATGCATACTATTTGTCTGTGCTGAAGATGTATAAGTCCATGCTGCACAAATAGGACTATAGCAACCAATTTTGCGTTGACCGTGATTTTGTTTTTACATTCACCAAAAATTTCGTGCTTTTTCCCATAGTTTAACCTTGTTGCAAGTGATCAATTTTTTTTCCTAGCTTCTGATTGGTCCTTCAAAAAACATCTTCTTGCCCAACCAATAGAGAGAATTTAAAACACAATTTTATTTTGCACATTTAGCGAATGGTTGGAACATGTGCATCTATGGGTGTCGAACTTGTGAATGTACAAGAATTTAGTAAGCAATTTAATTATGCAACTATAGCGAATGGTTGGAACAAGTGCATGTACAGGTACAAACCAAGTGCATGTACAAGCCCAAATTTTTTTATGCCTGGGTGCAGAACAAGTGTATTTTATTCATTAAGTGTTCTTGTCTTGAAGATGTACAATTTTTTTTTTTTTAAATTAAAAAGGGGAGAGCCTGCTATATTAGATTAACAAAAAAACTTTGACAAGATATATAGTGGCATGGGTCTAAGTCACCAAAAATGCTGCCGATTACCGGAAACCAGCATAGGTGGAGAGCAAATAACAGTTTGCATGATAGTAGCATCTGTCCTGCCCGGAGGAAACCAGGATAGATGTCTATAGTCCAAAAGAACGTAAAACAGTAACATAAAAAGACTAAAAACCAAGAGAGCATGAAAACCTAGGTACCCGGTGACCTGTCATCAACTCCAGTCTGCCACATGGACCCAGCCGGGATGGAAAAATCCTGCGTGCAGAGGGGGCACTTCCGCTGAGCTGGAACATTGGAATATGCGTCGAGAAGCATGTCCAGGCGCTGGCCCATGAGGAGGGCCCTATGCTCCAGGTCAGACATGTGGCCTCGGAGCTCGAACACCAGCAACAGGTGCTCCGCATGGAGGAGAGAGCCATGCAGACCGCTACCCGCGTCGATGAGGGGAACATCCCTCAAGTCCACAGCCAGATCACTTCCCGCTTCGAGCTTCCTCTTCTTCGCATCATCTCCTGCAACCTACCTCACCGAGCGAATGTTATCCACTTTCAGCTCTGCCCCAGTTGCCTGCATTTCGTGGCTGGTAGGACTGTTGTTACCCGACCAAGGAACTTCTTCAACAATGTAGCCAGGGAACTCTTCATCCAGACCCAAATTGGGTTTGCTTTCCTCCCGGCGGGTCGCCACTGTGGCGCGGGGCTCCTCCGCAGTCGACAGGTCCTCCATAAACGGGTCTTCCTCCACGATACAGGCGGGATACGCATCCTCTGTTCCAGCCTCCTTCCTTGCCATTTCCTCTCTGCTACAGCCAGCTCCTGACTCTGCAATGGTGGTGAGCAACGCCAATTTCTCAGCCCGAGCCTTCTTCCAAAGCATGGAGGTTGCCAGTGCCAGAGCACGTTCCAATTGTTCTTTCTATCATCGCTGCGCCTTGTGGGCATTCCAGGCTGAGCCACGACGAGGTCTGCCTCTTTTCCTAGCCATAGTATCCTGGGGATGAATGAATGTACAGAGCGGGTGCAGAGATAAGCTTAAGAGCCAGGACGCGAGCGGTTGCAGGTACAGAGCACGAGCAGGCCGGCTCTGTCTCGGCTCACACAAAGACAAACTGCTCAAAAAATCCTTTCCAATATGCAACGTAAGGGTAGTGAGCCAGGGCAAGAGGAGCGCAGGACTGCACCAAAGCATCCAAGCAAAGAGCAGAGCCGAAGCCAGAGCAATCCCGCTTTGTCCAGGCTCATAGGAAAACACATAACCAGAAGCCAAGATCACCTGACCGCCTTTAACCCCTAACATGTTGAGTACGCAGTGGGCGTAAATGGTCGCTCGAGGGAGGAGTCCCTCCATCATAATGTTGCTGCTATGGCCGTCCACCATCGTAAATGCGGATGTGTGGGTGGCGGCCATCGGCATTTAAGCCCAGGCTTAGTGCGAAGCCTGGTGTCACCTCATCGCCGCGTGTCACCCCATCCGAGGGTCTTGAAGATGTCAAATTAACTTTTATTAAATTAATAAATAATTATTAATCTTGTAATTATTTATATGACACTATATTATAAAAAAATCGAGCATATGCTAGCTCCCCATTGAACATTTCACTTATTTACGAAGTTCACTCCACATTGAACAAATTTGTTTTTTGCTTAGTTTTTACAAAGTTTTATGCTAACTATTTTTACTTGATACTTATCCTTATCCTCTTTACATAAACAATAATGCTATTTTTCTTTATTATATGAATTATCTTTTGACAAAGACTATTATTTATCTATTCATTTAGTTATATTTAATTTCATTGTCAACATATATTTCCCACTGTACAACATATATTTCCCACTCAACTGGACTACGTTGTCATGCAACCTTTATTTAATTTTAATATCATAACAATATAACTATAAACAATACGATTTATCCATCGAATTTTAACAATATGTATAAGGAAAATATTTATATTTACATTTATAAATGGATTATTATTATCAACTAAAATAAGTAAAAAAGAACTAACTTGTATGACTAGATCCATCATGAGATCCGGTGTGTTCCAAGTGTTGAACAACCCATTCGAAAAGCTTCCATGTAAATGTGGGGAAATTTCGTGATGGAGATCATGAATCCATCTAATCTAATCATTTGAAAATAAATCGATCTCTACAATGTATGATATTTGACTTTTTAATGTGTGATTTTGATATTCTTGTAACAATTATTATTTATAATTGTTTTTATTGATCAATTCTGATATTTTTTTAGTGTTTTCGAATTTGCAGAGTTGAAATTTCAAAAACATTTAATCCATTAAAATTTACTATTATAACAATATAACTCTCCATCATTTTTTCCCAAAATGTGAGAGGAAAATACTTATAAAGATTATTAATATCAACTAAAAGAAATCAAATAGCTAACCCATGAAATTGAGACTGATTTAAAAATAACCAAACTATGTGATAGTCTCGAACGACCCAATCGAAAAGCTTCCATGTGAATGTGTGGGGAACTTTCATGATGGAAATCATGAATCCATCTGATCATTTGACCATAAATCCATCTATACAATGTATGAGATTTTACCATATGCTCTCATCCATTTTGCATAGGAGAAGGTGAGTCAACGATCTTGTATAACATTAAGAATGACCAAACCAAAAAATGGATGTCTAATCTTAAAATAAAGATGATGCATAAGATTTGAGTTGTAGCTCATTTTTGCAGCTAGAAGCTTATGCTATTTAGTTTTTTAAAAAGTAAATAACATTTATATTAAATATATAAATTCAAAATTAATTAAATAAAGGTGATGGTTGCAAAGTAGTTAGTTATGTGTTTTAAGTTTACATCATGTTAATGGATGAAGAAAGTAAAGAATTGTTTATAATTACAATGCAAATGTAATATGTAATCATTTTTATTAATTGTTTTTTAAGCTATTCACAACATTTGTGTTATTTAAAGGGAATTTGTAAAAAACTAGACTAGGAGCAATGCAACAGTTTGTCTAGTTTATTGGGTTTGAAAAATCATATTATCTTAGTTTAGAAAAGTAATATATGAATATGCTTATTATGTTGATAACCGAAAGGAAGTGGGGCTAAAGCTCCCAATCCAATAGTTGAGAAAAGTATGATATGAACTTGTCTATCATGCTCATAAATGAAAGGTGGTGGGGTTAGAGCTCCTAATCCTTTGAAACTGCAAAAAAGATAAACTAGACTAAAAAAACATGGGAAAATTAAAATAGAGGATGGTCATGTGTCACAAGAAATTGTCGTAGAGGATAATTTAGCTTGGTCAGCTCCATCCCATCTATCTTCTCGACTCGCAAGTTGAGCTTGTGATCCATGAGCTTCACCTATAGTGACACACTTTCCAACTGGAATAGAATTTCCTTGTGGGCTTCATGCCTTTCCACCAAAACTTTGCCTGTTAAAATTTTTAGATGCCAGTAGAGATTGAAGGTCTTGAAGAACTGATACTCTCTAGCCCATGTGGAACCTAGATCATGAACCCAGGAATGAGTGTTGTTCGTGACTTCCTCATTGGAGATCAATTTTATGAGAACCCTGACATCGATTTCAATGAGGTCAATTTCTAGTGCTTGAATTTAAAGAATGATATGTGCATGGTAGTTGACAGTCGAGTCCTTTGTTTTAGAGATGATTCTAAAATCTGAAGCTCTGTGTCGACTACCTCTAGAGTGACGATGGGAGCCACCGCGAGCCATAGGAGTGGGTGAAAGGGGAAGGTGACAAAGAAATTAGAGCAAGGGAATGGAAAAGGTATATGAATGGGCATAGAGAAAGAAAATGAATAGAGGGACGAGGTCAAAGGGAGAAGGTGACAGGGAAAAATGCTAAGGAGGGAGGAAAAATAACCTGTTTGGGTGCGTGGGGACAGGACAAAGCTAGAGAAATCTCACGAATTGGACCACAGAGGCCATAACTGGAAATAATTGTGTCCATAGAATGAGGAGCTTGGGGAGGACAGGTGAGGGGATCAATCTACGAAGGAAGGATGTCATCAAGCAGGAGCATGAAATGAGATGATGGTGCATGAAGAGATATGAAGGAAGGGGTGGGGGGGAGATGGTCATCGATTGAGCGGGTGGATGATAGGTGGCGACACCCCTTAAGGAGCGGTCCCTCCACTGAATTTCGTCCTTGTCACCCAATCCAAGAGCAATTTTATTAATTGTTATATAACATTATAAAACAAAATAAAGACACATACAATTTGGATGAAATAGAGTTTTTGGTTTATAGAATTAATATGAATTAATTAAACTATGAAACATAAACACTCTATGAAATTAATATGAACATTAAGCCATGAATTATATAAATAGAAAATTATATTTTAAAAAATATTTTTTATTAATTTTTTTAAATATTTATATTCATAAAAATCATGTTCCTATTAAATTATGCAAATAGTTAACATATACACATGAAACTTTATATAGATCCAACATTAATAACTCACAATTCACACAATATTTATAAAACTAATTTTGGATATCATTCACATGTTTTATGAATAAATTTTATGAATCAAAGGCAACTTTCCATTATATATATGCTCGAAGCCATTACAACATACTCATTATGAGCTTAACATGTCATTTATGGGAATTG
>ML784874.1:211910-222105 GCA_009831015.1 Picea engelmannii | reverse complement strand
GTTTTCCCGTTCCATGCAAATTAGGTTTTTCCTCTATAGTTTAGTATTAATTGATAATATTAAAAATAATATTGTCCATTTAAAATTTAATTGGAGGTTAGTAATTTATTAATTGGAAATTAATAAATTCTCATTAAGTGGAATTTATTAAATTTTAGTTAATAAATATTTTATTGTTAGAAGATGGGTAACACTTTTGCTTGCTTTATGAGAATTTTTTATTTATTTTAACAAGTTCTTCAACTTTCGGTAAACAAAAGTATTTTTTTTTTATTTACAATTTTACTTTACTATAAAAACAAAACTTGTGAAGAATTTTGATGTTCCTTAAAAATGAAGGGAAAGATAATGAGTTATTTCCTCCCCCCAACAATGTATCCATCATTAAACTTTTGTTTTTGACAAATGAAATATACTGCAACAATCTACAAAGACTCTATTTTGTGATGACTATAGTTTTGAATCTAACGGATGAATATTATAATTTCTAGATTTTTTTGAAGTTGATCAATCTGAAAAAGTTACAGATTTTAAACACATGTTTTCCCCCACCATGTATCTACCTTAATTTTTACTTAAAAGTAAAATCTAAAAATACCCTTTGGAAGAGAACAATTTAAGGATTTTGAATATAAATTTTCCATAATTTTCCACTATGTATTTTTTGAGATATGGATATTTTATTTCACTGAATCATAATGTCACCTAAAATATTATGCAACAATATTTTTATAAAATTAAATAAAATTAGATAAAAACAATGAAAATCAAATCAAATTATATCTAATGAAGGTAGATTCAATTTTAAAAATGTTGGTATCAATTCTGAAACTAAATTTTGAGTATTTGTAGGATTCCGCTACCTCCAAAGATAAAGTAATCTGGAAAGAAGTTGTAGTTTCCTGCAAACAGTCCCATTTTCAGGTTTTCGGCTGAAATATTCTTTCGATCAAAACCTAGTTTTTAATGGAATCCGTTAAAAATAAACCTTTCGGCCGAAATATGCTTACCGCAGGAAAAAAAATCATCTAAAAAATATTGTACATGACTTTCAAGGGCATCGTCAGGAAGTCGTTCAATTTGAGGTGCAAACTTTTGACTGAAAAAATGTCGCTAGGAATTTTGGAGACCCGATTCTCACAAAAGTGTTACCCATCTTCATGTTTTTACCCTTCCCCATACGAAGTTTTATCCAGAAACTATATCTAACATTATGGATAACTCTGGAAACTTACAAACCTGGAAATATTTTATTAATAAATTGTGTTTTGGATAAATTATCTTTGATTATTAAATTTCAATTAACTAATTAAATAAAAAATAATAATAATAATAATAATTTAGTTAACTCTTTGAATTTCCAATTAATTATCTTTATATGTGACATAAACTAATTTTCATTAAAATAAAAGGGATGCTCCAAAGCAGGCAACGATTAAAAGCAAAAACTTTAGTATGATTCACTTGACTACAAATAGTCCCCAAAAAATACTACTTTGACATACATAACTAGTAAGGGAAAAGCATTATTTTGGACCTCCTTTCCCTCAACAAAGCGAATAGAGCCCAACTATTCCACTTCCATAGGGTCATGGAGCTGACCCCCCTCCCCCCCTTTCTTCTTCCCTTGAAATTCACTGAATGGAATTACCTGAGTCATGATTGTTCAAAGCTCGAGAGAATGTCCATTTGCTGAGGTAGAACCAATGAAAACAAATTCCGACACTTGGCCTCCAATGCATCAATTCGTTGCATCTGAACATGAAGCAAATTCAAAACATTCGTCGCATTACCTGCAATGACCTATTCCAGCTCTAAACTTTTTGTGGTGATGCTTTGAAGAGCATGATTGTTTGCTTGATTGACATCTTCATACATGCAAATGATATTCCTTGCTTCTTTCCACTCTATATCATCCATCGCGACCAAAAAGAGACTATGAGTGCCAAGACAAAAGACCTCCCAACACCAATTCCCAATTTCAATCTTAAACCACAAAAATTGTACCCAATTCTGACTCTTCTAATAAACAATAAGGGAGTATTCTGTTAGCAACATAAAGCATGAATTTCAGACATAATAGCAATAGTTAAAAGCAACTGAAAAACCTAAGGTTGCTTAGTATCATCCAAGGAAAACACAAACATTGAGAAATCAAGACGACCTAGACACACTACCTTCTGAATTTCGCTGAAACCGCAAAACTCATGCTCGAAACTACATAGCCACCTTAAACCCCAAATGTTGGAATATTCACCAATACTGAGAGTGGGGGTGAATCAGTATTGAGCATTTTTTACCAATTTCAATGACAACATTAACTTATCAATGATTCCATGCACTTATGATTTCATTTAACATATCATAAACATATAACCATAAAAAATGCATCACATCATACAAAGATACACAGTACACCAATATTTTATGTGGAAACCCAAATGGGAGAAAACCATGGATTGCTTGCTTATATATCAAAGATTGCATTTGTAGGAAGCACCAACTTCCAAATTCTCCAGCACCAACTGGAAGGAGGCTCCAACCCCTTATTTACAGGCTCCAACCTGAAGGAAGCTACATCTCCCTGAATTCTCCAGCTCCAATTGGAAGGAGGATCCAACCCCCTGATTTATAGGCTCTAACATGAAGGAATCTCCCACTCCATGTATTCTCTAGCTCGAACTGAAAGGAGGCTATGACCCCCTGATCTATAGGCTCCAACCTGAAGGAAGCTCCAACTCCTTGTATTCTCCAGCTCAAACCGGAAGGAGGCTATGACCTCCTTTCCTTGCCCCTTCCTTCCACCCTGAAATATAAGTGTAGACTCAACCTGTCACTGAAACTATCACTGATAATCAACCTGTCACTAATAATCATTCTCCCTGATAATCAACCCATCACTATCATCATCCAACCTGCCACTGTCCATGTCATTGAGATTGATAGCTCATCATCAATAACATCATCAATAAGACTAGATCTACTCTCATAAATCATACACCAATACCATCACCAAGATGTTCATTGAATCATATGCTAGGACATGTGTGCCATATCATCCATGTAATAAGCGTGTTCCATATCCATAAACCATGTGCCAAGATATGCCTCAAAAATGCGACATAAAATACATCAACCATATAATAAGATATGTACCATAACATACCAAGATGTGCCTCAAACATGTAAACATATACCAAATTACATCTCAAACTATGTTCCCAATATCCAAGATGCTCCTCAAACCATATTCCAAAAGCATACGTTAAGTATGCTCCAAACCATCCAAGATATTCCTTAAGCATATACCATAACCATAAAAATAGAACACATAGATAGCATACCTTTAGTCATGTAGAAACTTGGTGTATGTGATCACATACATGCAAACCTTCCTCAACTTCAACAACAAGAAAATATCATCTTCATCAAACTTTACCTCAATCTTGGGGGACTAGTTTTTGGATTAGTCACAAACCCTAAATTTCAACAAGCATAGATCCATACCTGTAATGAATAAAGGTCTAAAACTTTTACCCAATATTATTCAATATTGTCTCTAAAATTCCTCCAAGTTTCACTCCCAGGATTGTCCTTGAAAAGAAGTTATAGCGAAAATGGCATACCTTGTTGAATTCTGGCCTATTCTGGAGAGCAAACTTGTAGAGCATGCCATGCAATGAATGTTTGATATCTAGTTCTAAAAATCACACACAACATACTAAAAACTATACGATTTCCAATGCAATTTGTCTCATAGAATTTGGATACTCTATGAAGAAGTTATGACTGTTGTTCTCAGAACACCTGTTTGAGACTAGTTTCAGAACTAGTCAAAAACCCTATCTTCCACATAGTGTAAATCCAAAAATGAAACGACCCAGAAGCTGAAATTTTTACTACAGATACTCTGTTATGTCTTCTCAACAACCTCCAAGTTTCACTATCGAAATCATTCTAGAAAACAAATTAGATAAAAAATGGTAAGATGACCTTTAAATAACATACCTTAGAACACATCATCACAAGACTTCATCTTCCCTTGGAATTTCACCCGTCTTCACTTCATATTCCCTCTAAAATTCACCTCAAATCTCCTTGGTTACCCCAGATAAAAAATCTCTTGATTTGATGTGACAAAGGAACTCCTAGGTGTCTTATTTATAATAGATCTAACACTCTCTTTTTATAGTTGACTTGACCCAAATAAAATTCAAAATAATTTTTAATGATTATTCCATTAGGGCTGACTTTACCAACAATATCCTTGATATTTATTTTAATATTCATTGCAATGGGGCTGATTTGTAACTTCTTGTTTGAAACGACTTTCCTTCTTTTAATTAATTTGGGGCCGACTTGTCACTTCTTGTTATAACTGTTTAGGGATTTTTAACCATACTTTGAGGCTTCCATATTCAAGAGAGAATATATCCTCAACAGTGAGGAACCACATGGTGTACCACATACCATTGGAAACAACATGAAGAGGACTATCCATCTATGAGGGTTGTGCATTAGTAGATTCCATCATCCTATTTTTCTTCAAACAACTTTGGGCTTCATGACCACATCTATGGGTTTGTTGTAGACTTCTTCAAAGCGTCTTCTCGTGAGGGCCATGCTTAAAGCTATGCCATAAGGGGACCACTTTGAAGACTTCTTCAAATACACTTATCACTTCTAGATGCTTCCAAACTTGCTTTGGGACTTCTTCTAGGGTCGACCAGAGTTGACATTAATGACAACCAACTATCCAACACCAAGTGACCTCCACTTCGGGCTTAGGTTCAAAATAACCAAACTGATGGTATGGAATGCATAAACCATAGCAAATTCAATTGTTTTTTTCGTTTTCCTATATGTCTTGGTTTAATTAATTGTTGCAATATGCTACACATACTCATAGATGATGAAATTGTAAACATATAAAAACATGTTTTTGATGATTACACCTATATTTAACCTTTCTAAGAATTTGTTTTTCTATTTTTCTTGTGGCATAACTCATTGACCCAAAAAATATAATTTTAATGTTTCTAGTATAATATTTTTATTCATCAATGATTTCAACAAAAAAAAAATCGTTATACCTTCAAACACCACCAATAATTGACATTCTAATTTCAGGGTTTGTTGACTTCATTAATTTAAAAAATATATAAAATAAAATAAAAAATTGAAAAAATATCCCTACAATGGTACTCTTTTTCCTCTTCATACATACCAATTTTCATATAAATTTTCATATATTGATTCCATCATTTAAACACATCTAATTAGTCAAATTGTAGGAACGCATTTGGCTAATATTAAAAAATGTATCAATGGTGTTCCCTTTTAGCATATTATATCACCGCTTTCGTTCAACTTTTGACTCGTCCATCCCATACGTAAGGATTTCAGTAAACAGAAAAAAGATGTCTGATCTTTATGATTCAGGACTTAGGGGTTTTCTAGTAGCATTCCTTCAGTTCTCATCTTTATGATTCAGGACTTAGCTAACTAAGGTGTTGCTATGGTAGAGCCCAACATCACTTTAGTTGACCGAGAAAAAGCTAATGGAAGTGAGTTCTGTTTCAAATGACTGACCTAATAATATATCCATTGAATCACTGTACTACAGGAACCGATACCTCTGTAATAGCTAGAAAGGATAAGTTTAATGTTGGACGTATATAAGACTACTATTTGGATATCAGGTGTAGCTCTCTTGCAAGTAGGGATTTGTATTTCTAACTTACTGTGAGTAAACAGACTGCTTGAGCTCTCCAGGAGGTGAATGAGCGGTCATTACTTGGGATCTCTCTGGTTCGTCAAAGGATTGGTTGGTACGATTGTTACAATGAGAAGGAAAGCCCCCGAGATTATATGAAAAATGTAGATTCGAAAAGGAGGAAACCAATTCTCGGTCAGTGTAGGGACTTGTGCTTGTGGAACTCGAGTTCTAATGAAGAAAGTGTTAAATATATCAATAACCTCAACAGCGTGTCACTGTACACTACCAGCTATCTTGGCCAGCTGAGAGTTAGTTAGGATCTCTTGTTTTGTTTCTTGATTTTCTCCAGCCAGTTTAGCTCAACTCTTTTTTCCCTTAAATAATATATACTGAACGCCATGCACTCTACTCATTTCTATTTCCCAATTTCATCTTCTCTGTATTATCTTCTTTTCTTCTCATTTTGTCATGGTATCAGAGCTTAGGACGTAAGCCTCTTCACAGTGCCTAGAGAGCAGCCTGATCGTAAGAAGAAGAGCACAGAGCCTACATTGTCTTGCAGATGAGAGCATGTGATGCAAGATTCTTCACAAAGCTTGGAGAGCAGTTTGCAGTCCACAGTCACTCAAAAGATTGTTGCAGACAACAAGCGTGAGGAAGAAGAACTGCAGAAAGCAGAGAACAATTAAAGATTTCGAGAGCATTTAAAGAATTCGTGAAAGTTTCGTGAAACTCTTTCTTAAGATAAAAGTTTGCAGAAGCAACAAAGGAGAAGCAAGATCAGTCATAAGATCAAGCAAAGATCAAGTCAGGACCGCCAGATCTCATTAGAGAGAGATCAATGGTGAGAAGGCATTGCGGGGAGCAGAGTGAAAATTAAAGTGTGTGCAAGTTGTGAGCCCGCAATATCTTAGGATCATTGATCTTGTCAGATCAACAGATCAATGACAGATATTGATCCTTCTACGAACGAGCATCTTTTCATTGCAAGGATCAGAGAGGAAATTAAAGCGCGAGAAAGTTATGAGCCCGCAATTGCTCAAGATCGTTGATCTTGTCAGATCAAAAAATCAACAATGGATATTGATCCCACTACGGACAAGTATCCTCGCTTTGTGGAGATCGGAAAGGAGATTAATGAGTGAGCGAGTCAATTCTCTACAATCACTCGCGGCCATTGATCTTCAAGCAAGTGACACACGTCCGACGATATTGTACTCCGGGAGGAAGCCAACAAAAGCTAAGGAGTGAAGGACTCATGAAGTTCCGAAGAGCCGAAGTATATCCAGACCTTTGATCGAAGGGGACACATGGTAGGAGATCCTGCACTTCGACGATAATCACTTCGCAAGAAAGACCGATATGAGAAGCGAGAACTCCTAAAGGCCAGAAGCCCAGAGTTCATATGGACTATCCATCAATGAGGACACGCGGTGCCAGATCCCTCTCTTCAGAGATTTAGCACCACAGAAGGTATTGCGGAGTGAGATCTACCCGAAGTTCTGAAGTAAATCTCAGCCGTCAAAATCAAAAGGCCACGTGGAGGTAGATCTCGCACTTCGGAGATTCGACACTCCAGAGGATTGCGCGTATTAGCAGATGGAAACTCCCAAATGTCGGAGTTCTAAAGAAGATCTTGGTCATTCGTTTGGTAAGGCCTAAGGACCGTTGGATTTATCTCTCTCCAGAAAATTTGCCACTTCATAACAAATCAGAGATGGAATTTCTCCCGATTATTCCCCTGCTTCTCGGGAAATGGGTACAACTTACCTATTTCTTTTGGGGAGATCTCATTCCAGTAGTTACAATTTGATTTCGAAGAGCGATTTGTCTTTAAGTCCCAGGTAGGCAATATTGTCTACTGGATCACTGCTACCCCCAGTACGTCCAAATAGGTTTTCTAGAGCCTTTTCTAGGAGAGGGGGTGTCTGGAAGAAACTTCAAAAGAATTATTCTCCACATTCTTTCAAGTCCCGACAGTCCAAGTAAAATATTGTTCATGAGATTAGTGACATAGACAGGAACATCTCTTCCACTTTCCCATATTGGTTACTCTTTTATCAATTGGATCTGATTTCTCCCCATTCTCCAGTGGGCGCAACCCGAAAGAAGAGAAACCAATCTCATCTTTGGTTTGGGAGTTTTCCCTCTCATCCCTGGAATGGAATTAGTTTGTTGGAGCGGTGCCTAAACCCTTCTAAATGTTTTTTTGAGTCTGTAGAGCTTGGAGGTTTCTATAATAGTTCAAGTTTGATCATAAATCGGGAAAACACTAAGGTATGGCAGATTCTCTTCATGATCATTGAGGAAACTCTAGAAATGGAAGGAAGGGTGTTGGGTGCATCCCAAACAGAAAGGAATAACCGATCAATAGAAGAACATAGCCAATCTCACTATCTTTCGGGGAAACTACTTATTTGAAAACATCACTGCTTGAATTTCCCTAGAGCCCGAGTGGAGGCTACTCTGTTTGACCTATGGATAAATACTATGACTTGCAATCTGCACTAACGTGACTATTCAAATCAAAGGTAGGCACACACAACTATAGTATAGGGGTGAATAATCAAACTGTCCTAGCCATAAAATCCTATCCCTTAAAGTAGTAGGTTTTGTCCTAGAGCTATGCCAGTATAGAATCTGTTTCTTTCCTTTAGTCATTAAGTAAGTATTCTTTCTACTAGGATGTATATTAAATGTAGTAAATTAAGTCTTGATGGAGGTAGGTGTTAGCCGGACTCACATGAGGTGATTTCATTCACTGATCCTCCCCCTTCTTGGTCATTCCCCTCGTCGGATTTATCCCATCTCGATCCAGAATGACCAGACCAAACTAACTAGTCATTGCGGAACCCCTAAGTCCAAGAAGCTGGAAGACTGACTAGCAAGATGCGCCAGGCGGGAGGACAGGATAATTCCAATCAATTGGTTGGGCCTGGAATAATAAAGTGGGCATGGAGGAGGATCAAAATGTTGTTATGAATAGGCAGGCGGTTCGACTCAACACTTAGAGAATTTTGTTGCCCTTTTGATCAGTTTCAAATTGATGGCCAAGCTGGATAGTAAGACATAAGAAATCTCGACTATTGGTGGTACATGCTAGATTGTGCCCTTGACATGCACGACATAAGATTGGAAGGACAACATCTAAATTACCATTATGCTGCATGGAGTAGGCTAACTTGGGAGCAAACAGACCCTCTTTTTAGGCAAAAAAAATGGCTTGAATCTAGCCAGAATTTTAGGGGTAGCATGAGTTTCGTACGATCAAAGTTCTATGCATTTCAGTACCTTATGCCAAGGGTTTTGCCCCATTTTAAACCAACCCAAATGCTCAAAACATCGATCAGAGTTCTGGATTGACCAGAAATTTAAAATTGCACCGCCCTAGATCCTGCCAAAAAGGACACTTGGGAGGGAAGATTGCTCTCAAGTTAGCCTACTCCCGCATGGCACATGACTTGCTATGATTTCTTGTGGTTTTTAATCGTAGGCATCTTTCTAGGAATTTGGTGGGCTCATCATGAATTGGGTCGGAGTGGCAGGTGGTTTTGGGATCTTGTAGAAAATGCTTCTCCTATGCCTCGGGTATTATCCACAACTCGTATTCATCCAGTAATTATGCCCAAAGTTCATTTTTGGACTAAAACATTGTACCAACACAAACATATACCTTATACTCTTCAAAAAGATTAAAATGTCAATTTAAAAAAAAATAGTAGTTAATATAATTATGAAAATTCTCAATAAATGAAGATTACATACTATGAAAGGTTATTCAATTTTCTATATTTCATCTTCTTATCCAAAATACAAATCCATTGTATTGATATCTAGAAACATCCATGCAAGTTAATACACACATGCTTTCTGAATTTCTACATATCAAAAAATACTATCATTAACATTCATTCACCATAATCTTCATTTTTAAATTTCACATCCATAATTAACTAGAAACATTTTTACATTCTATATTTATCATTATATCACATTTTACTTAATAAATAAATTATATATATATATATATATATATATATATATATTTACCATTATATCAAATTTTACTTTAAAAAATCTTCCAAAAAAATTAACTACATTAACAAAATCGACTTGTTCTTATTCTATATTCATGAATATATTAAATATAACTCATATACTTGAAAAAGTAGAGATATTTTTTATATTTTAAAAAATACTTAACTAAATCACTAACAAACAAAATATACAATTCGAAGTATATAAAATCCCTCCTCAAAGGAATTCATACTATGTTATATCGTGACATAAATGTGACTCTTCTAATTTGTCAATAGAGAATCTATAGACTTCCAAATATATAATATCCATCTTGAAGGAATCTACACAATTATGTGTTGTTCCTCCTATAAATGTGACTTACCTAGTATAGGATACCCTCTTTATGTGTTAGAAAAAAACTTAATTAAATTACCAAAAAAAATAAAAAATCGCACA
>ML784874.1:178604-211790 GCA_009831015.1 Picea engelmannii | reverse complement strand
TATATATATATATATATATAATAAGTGATGCAAAGCATCTGAACCAAATGATCTCTTTTGATTTAAAAGGTAAAAAAAATCTTTACTAAGGGATGGTTCCCTAATTTTTCATTTTATTATGTAATAAATCTCTCGAATACCTCTAGAAGGCATAAAGGATATTTTATGTTAGCTAGGAGGATGGGTGGTTTCTTAATTATAGGTGATTAGAGGATTTTTAGTTATCAGATTGTTGAAACAACTGAGGCTCAATCGAGCTTAAGTCTGTGTAATTGTATTGAGAAAATGGTTGGTTGGATGTAAGAGGACAAAACACTAGTTTTGAAGGTGTTTTAACTTAAATAGAAATACCCGAGAGTGACTTAATTCTCCTTCAGATCACTATGTGTATATCAATAGTTATCGTAAAGTTGAGTGATCTCTGTTTACGAAACTATAGTTTAATCATGTGGTATAAATCTATGCATCGATGATAGAACAAGAGAATTCCTTCTAAGTGTTGACAGGTAGATTCATGAGATGATTCATGAGAATTCCTTGTGCTGGAACGAAGCTGAAGAAGCAGGTTGTCAGGCCTGTGTGCAACACTCTCTCCAGGTGAGGGAGGTGGTTGTGGTTGAAGAGGCAGGTTGTCAGGCTTGTGTGCAACACTCTATGTAGGTGAGGGAGGTGGTTGTGGTTGAAGAGGCAGGTTGTCAGGCCTGTGAGCGAATCTCTATAGGTGAGAGAGTGTGTGGAGGAAGTGAGAACTCCTGGAAGGGATCATGTAGCTACCACAGAGCTCAGAGAATTCCAGTATGGCTTGTTGTTGAATCCCAAGGCAAGGGAGGTTTAGCAGTTGAAGGACTGTCCTCTATGATAGTGAAGGTGTATACTCCTGGGTGGGACATGCATGTGGGGAATGAGAGTCTATGATCAGTGGCCATAAGTGGCTCCTGGGAGAGAATCCTTCCTCATAAACTGTGTGTCTTCATGCTGACCTTGTCTAGCCTAGGATTCCCTTGCCCGGTGGAGCTTAGTCCCAGCTCAGGGGTGACCTACTACTGAGCGTGATGAAAAATGCGGTCTAAGGCTGGGAGGTTTGTGGAAGGTCTGCATGCAGTTGGTGGTGTTATTCCAGTTGAAAGATAAGTATAATTTATGTGCTTAATTTTATGTTATGCATAATGCTTTAATGTGATCATGTATTCCATTGCAGGTTTGAATTGTTGTTAATTCTATTTAATTCTTAATGGTAACGGTAAATCTATGTTAAATGTGTTAATTTGATTTAATGCATATTATATATGTATGATATTGTTCCGCGTAGTAGCGTTTCCCAACAGTGGGAGTGATGGTCGGGGATGTTACAATATGGTATCATAGCTATGGTTTCAACACTAAGCCTGGATGGGCCAGATAAGTGGTCTTTGGAACCAAGGTTTCAAGTGGAAATGGTGTTCGGAGGAACCAATTTCCAATCTTAGAATGTTTCTGAGTGCCAAGGGGTTACTTGACCATGTTACAAAGCTCAGGAGGAGTAGCGGTAGAATAAAACTGCATTCGGTGTGGTATTTGACCACAGAGAGAGAGAGCTCAACACTTGGGGTGTTGGAGCCATAGGATCTGTTTGGGAAAGAGGAGAGTCCTTTACGACCGTCAGATCCAGAGAAGGTGCAGGAAGGTTATCCTGGAATCCTTTCGGAGTTCAGAAATTGGGAGAAGCGGGGTGCGCTGAGGCATAAACGTCTGAAACCCGAAACCTCGAAGTCCTGAGGGAGATCTACATCGTAGATCTAAATAAAAGAGCTTGATCGTTGGATCAAGCAGAAGAGCAGATTGTAATTTCGAGTGTTCGGCTATTGGGAGAAGTGGGATGTGTCGTTGCACAAACTCCTGAAGTCTGAAGTTCTGAAGCGAAAGAGTAGACGTGGTGGGGCTAGATGACGTCGCCTAGGGTGATGTGGAATTTCCTAGGTGCACCACGTGCCATTGCCTTCGTCTATGACAACTTTACTATGCGGGCCCAAAGGATAGAGAAGTCGGAAGTTCGGGAGTCGCGATATTGGAAGGAAGGAAGCGTGAAAGCTTCTGGAACCTGAATTTCCGAAGCCCCGAAGTCTCGAAGCTCCGAAGTCTTGGAACTCCAATGATAGAAGTTCCATAGAGAGTGTCAGTCATTGGATGTTGAGTAGACGTGAATGGTTGATTTTCCCTACATCGCGAGTTCGTTAGTTCGGAACTCGGGAAGTTGTTGTGTGGTGCTTTGAAACATCCCGAAGCGTGAAGTCCCAAAGTGCTTAGAAGTTGGGGCCCAGATCATAGCCCAACGTCACAATCAAAGCGGCCTAGCGGGAGGAGCTAGCACCTAGGAGATTCGTGATTCGAAAAATTGGGAATCGAGAGTATCGGGTTTGGCCCACAGCTAAATACCCGAAACGCGAAGTCGCGAAGTACCCTTTTTGATAGGCGAGTGGTCACGACCTGCGATCACGTGTGTTGGGGACTAAGAGAAAAGGGTTAAGGCCCAAAATTGTTCCAGAGCCGAGAAAAGATCAAAAAATTCATGAAATCTAAATGTTTCTTAAAAAAGATTTGGTTTATGAATTATGTTGGATTTGTTGAGGGCAGTTGGCCTGACAAATTCTGGTTGAATGCATGTTGTGTTTGCAGAGTTCAACGAGTGTCAGGACCGCAACAAATTGACACCGAGTGCAGATAAATGGAAGACACACAAAATGCTTCCAGTTCAGAGAATGAAGCAAAAGGAATGGATGTCCATTTGGGATTTGAAAGATCGAACTCAAATGGACATTGAGAAGAGATAGATAAGGAAGGAAACATGATGAAAGTCATTGAAATATTGCAGAAAGATGCCCAAACTCACCGAGTAGATAGCAGAAAGCTCATGAAATCTAAGGAACAAAAGGGAGAATTTAACTTAAAGTTGATGAAGAGTATGGAGAGAATAGAAAATAATTTGGACAAGGAGAGAGACTCGAGCAAAACAGGGAGTCACCAGACTTCTGAGGGAAGAAGATCAAGGAGTGTTGGTAGACACCATCATCACTCCTGTTGTCGCAAGAGTTAACTCTAGGCTGTAATAGAGCCAAGCCTTAGCACATTTTTAATGAGATAATAAATCATTGCTCGGAACTTGACTTGGGTTGTTGCAAGCCAATCCCCGAGGTAACCTAAAACCTACTTTAGAGTGTGTTTCTGACCTAATACACTCAGAGAGGGCTCTCTCAATAGCCAAAGGCTCTTTACTCAAAGAATATTCAGTATCACAGTAAAAAGGCCAGATTTCTTTTAAAAAAAGATATTTTGATAAAGTTGGTAGTTTCACAGATTTGAAAATCCCTATTGGGCAATGGAGTCAAGTGAAAACCAAAGAAAAGGGGTAATAGCAGTGATCGTGTTACTTGAGGAAAATGAGGCAAAGTAAGTCTATATTTCAGCAATCGATAATCAAGATATGGTAGCAGAAAAGAAAAGGAAAATACCATCACAATGAAAGCATCTAACAAGGATGAATTTTCACTACAAATTTAGAGGAAAAAGACTGAAGGCTAATAACTAGGTACAGAGCACTAATCTTGAGCAAATTCTGACTAGTCATCATTGAAACACAACACATATCAACCGTGTGTAAGGAGCATGCAAAATGAATTCCAAACAAATTTTAACTCAGTTGATAAAAGAAGAGATAAAAAATATGAATGTAACAAGACAGAGAACATATTGAAGGAATCAATCGTGATGAATCTCACATATCAAGTGAACACATGTCTCCAACATTACGCTATTCCAGATCTTCAAAATAAATCAGTTTTCAATAAAATCCCTCTTCAAAAGAGGTTCTCCTCCCCTCTCTCATCAAATATATATACAATATATAATCCTTCAGCGTATAACAGATGAGAAACTACCTCAAAACCGACTGAGAAATGAACTGGCAGTTGTTTAACTGAAATATGGGCACGTTCCTACATTTATGGGCCATGTCTGCAGCATCATCTTATGGGGAACTTTCTACTACCTTCCCAATATCTAAATTTGGATCTGAAGATACCAATGGAAATCTTATGATCTGTATATGTCAATCGACTATTCAAACGTGTAAAACAGCCTCTCCAAGGTTGAGAAAAGTGACTTTTCCAACAGGCAGTTTTTTTTTGGAAAAACTTGCAATTTCGGTGGCTAACAGGTCGAAAACAAGGTATCTTAGCCATCGAAAGTCCTAGCTTTCGGCAGCTAACAGTGCGATTTCAGAGCGCCGTAAGCCACCGAAAGTCCCGAAACCTCGATTTTGGCTTTCAGGTTTCGGGGAAATAGAGCAATGGTCAAAATCTTATGTCGGCCAAACCCCGACTGCTGAAAAACCAAAATGGTGACGTGGCATTTATGTAAAACCTTATTATAGCGATTTTATTGTCGTTTATTGCATTCTTTTAGTACCTCCCCGTGACTTGATTTTTGGGTAAAAATGCATCTACACTTTCGGTAGCTAAGGGCATATGAAAACTAAGATTTAAGCTATCGAAAATCTACACTTTCAGTAGCTAAAAACTATAAAAAATTTCTTCCTAAGTTACCGAAAGCCAAAATTTCAATATTTGTTACAACATAGGCTCCATCTAGGGATGGTGCTTTCCTGCAAAGTGCCAAGAATAGTATACCAAGTTCCTTCATCCATTGGCTGACCTGAGATCATCCTTATCAAACGCTGAACCCTGTCACTTTGCTTGCACCTTTCCGAAACAAAAAACTGCTTATGCATTCATTGGGCTATGGAGTCATAATGTCTTAAATCAAAACCATATAGGATGCCAAACTAAACTGGAAACATACTTAAAACTACTGTTTTACTCTAATGCTCAAAGTCAAGCTTATTTATATACATCACCTACTCTAACTACTGAAAAAATTCCCATTGAATCAAATGATACAAAAATGCCAGTGAAGCCAATCCAAAAACTGTGTACTTATTTGAAATCTGCTCACACTTTCTTCATGATGTATATTTAATTCATCCATGAGCTTGTGGAATTCAAACAAGTGATGAGCAGGATTGTCATCTGAATATTCTCCAAATTTAGGAAGGACATCTTCCCAAAATTTAATGTCTGGAACAGTGTTTGGAAAACCATAAACATTTGTAAAGTCCAGAGCAGCAATCTGAGTAGCAAACGAATTCGACATTTTGAGACCAGTGGATTCGCCAATGAATAATGTAGAGTCTTCAAACCAAGGAGTCACTAGGTGAATGATCACAATCAATTGAATGCATGTCCCTTGTTCACCATCAAGAGATAGATCTGAACTTTTGTCGTATCCCAGGGAAGATCACTTCGTCCTCCATCCCTGGCAACAGTGCTAGAAAATGTTGTTGCAAGAGTTAACTCTAGGTTGTAATAGAGCCAAGCCTTAGCACATTTTTAATGAGATAATAAATCATTTCTTGGAACTTGACTTGGGTTGCTTCAAGCCAATCCCAGAGGTAACCTAAAACCTACTTTAGAGTGTTTTTCTAACTTACTACACTCAGAGAGGGCTCTCTCAATAGCCAAAGTCTCTTACTCAAAGAATATTCAGTAATCACAGTAAGAAGGCCATATTTCTTATAACACAAGATATTTTGATAAGGTTGGTGGTTGCACATATTTGAAAATGCCTATTGGGTGATGGAGTCAAGTGAAAACAAAAGAAAATGGGTAAGAGCAGTGATCGTGTTACTTGAGGGAAATGAGGCAAAGTAAGTCTATCTTTCAGCAATCGATAATCAAGATATGGTAGCAGAAAAGAAAAGGAAAAGACCATCACAGTGAAAGCATCTAACAAGGATGAATTTTCACTACAACTTTAGAGGAAAAAGACTGAAGGCTAATAACTAGGTGCAGAGCACTAATCTTGAGCGAATTCTGACTAGTCATCATTGAAACTCAACACATATCAACCGTGTGTAAGGAGCATGCAAAATGAATTCCAAACAAATTTTTACTCGGTTGATAAAAGAATATATAGAAAATATGAATGTAACAAGACGGAGAACATACTGAAGGAATCAACCGTGATGAATCTCACATATCAAGTGAACACATGTCTCCAGCATTACGCTATTCCAAATCTTCAAAATAACTAAGTTTTCAATAGAAGCCCTTTTCAAAAGAGGTTCCCCTCCCCTCTCTCATCAAAGATATATACGATATATAATACCTTAGCATATAACAGATGAGAAACTACCTCAAAATCGACTGAGAAATGAACTGGCAGTTGTTTAACTGAAATCTGGGCGCGTTCCTACATTTCTGGGCCATGTCTGTAGAGCCATCTTGTGGGGAATGTTTTCCTACCTTCCTGAGCTCTAAATTTGGATCTGAAGATACTAATGGAAATATTAGGATCTATAGATGTCAATCGACTATTCAAATGTGTAAACCAACCTCTCCAAGGTTAAGAAAAGTGAGTTTTCCCACAGGCCATTTGTTTTTGGAAAAACCTGCGATTTCGGTGGCTAACAGGCCGAAAACAGGGGTATCTTAGCCGCCGAAAGTCCTAGATTTTGGCAGCTAACAATGCGATTTCAGAGCTCCGTAAGCCATCGAAAGTCTCAAAACCCCAATTTCGGGTTTCGGGTTTCGGGGAAACAGAGCAATGGTCAAAATCTTATGTCGGCCAAACCCCCGAACGCTGAAAACCCGAAATGGTGACGTGGAATTTATGTAAAACCTTATTATAGCGATTTTATTTTCGTTTATTGCATTCTTTTAGTACCTCCTTGTGACTTGATTTATGGGTAAAACCGCATCTACAATTTCAGCAGGTAAGGGCATATGAAAACTGAGATTTAAGCTACCGAAAGTCTGCACTTTCGGTAGCTAAACACTATAATTTTTTTCCTCCTAAGCTACCGAAAGCCAAAATTTCAATATTTGTTCCAACATAGGCTCCATCTAGGGATGGTACTTTCCTGCAAAGTGCCAACAACAGTAGTCCAGGTGCCTTCATCCATTGGGCAACTTGAGATCATCCCTATCAAACGCTGAACCCTGTCACTGTGCTTGCACCTTTCCGGAAAAAAAAAAACGCTTATGCATTCATAGGGCTATGGAGTCATAATGTCTTAAATCAAAACCATACAGGATGCCAAACTGAACTGGAAACATACTTAAAACTATTGTTGTACTCTAATGCTCAAAGTCAATCTTATTTATATACATCACCTACTCTAACTACTGAAAAAATTCCCATTGAATCAAATGATACAAAAATGCCAGTGATGCCAATCCAAAATCTGTGTACTTATTTGAAATCTTCTCACACTTTCTTTGAGCAGGCTGAAAAAGGAAATAGACAACTTCCATCTGAAATTTTGTTGATCATTAATTTTCAAACTTTTCGTCGATTCCTGTGACAAAATATCCAAGATATAGTGTGCTCCTCCATTCCATGAATCTAAAAGGTCAGCAAAAGGATCATGAAAAATTGCATGGTCCTGAGGTTCTAAATAAAAAGCTTCATCAAAGACTACTGCGTGCTCCAATTTATTTTGCTCAAGATCATCCTTAAAGAGGATATCCAAACATCCTTCATTTGATATGGCATCTGTCTGAAGATCGTCATTCCCCCATGAAAAACCTGCAACAAATTGTTCTAGAGAAACAATAATATAATCATCAGTGTACTCATCATATTTAGGTTCAACAGATAACTCAGGAGTGTCATCAGTCAGACAAATGTTTGAAATATCGACTATGGATTCCTCAAGCATGGGAAATTCTGGTTCTTTCTCTGGCATGATGTCTATCTCAGATTCATACTCCTCCAAATCATAGTCTAAAACATATTTGAACAACAAACTTCTTTCAAGACTATTAAATGTGACAACCCTATCCTCTTCATGAAACAAAATAGGGCTTACAAGCTGATTTCCTGGCTGGAAATCATCATCATAAATAGGTCCATTAACTTCCTGTAGAGTTTCATCAAACACATGACTGTCATTTTAAAAACAGATTTACATTTTCAGAAATGGAAGAAGTCTGACTCTCATATCTGGGACTGTGTATACACTGCAAATATGTGTATGCAAGGTCTGTAACATGACTATGCAGGAGCATACCTATTTCTTCTTTAGTCAAAGAAGAAGGTGGTCTCTGTATTTTCTAGATAAAACAACAATTATTTCCTTTCTCTTCTGCAGGTTGGTCGTGACGTTGAATGTCTTCTTCTTGAATATGTCCACAAGAGCTATCATATCCAACTTCTTTATGAGCCAACTCTTCCTCATACTGATCATCTTCATCAACTTGAGAAATTTCTGATATTTCTTCCTCCTCTTCAAGAGGATTTGTTTGATCTTTTTGTCTTATAAATTCTATATTACAACAATCTTCAAAAAGTATTTCAGCTGAGTAGATTATTTTACAATGTTGATGAAAAAGTATGTGAAAATATTTCAATGAAGGAATACTGGAATGGGGTAAAGATTTATACCAGAGTCTAGCATCTCTTTCCAATGAAAACATAAACAACTTCAAGAGGACATCTTCATGATGTGTATTTAATTCATCCATGAGCTTGTGGAATTCAAACAAGTGATGAGCGGGATTGTCGTCCGCATATTCTCCAAATTTAGGAAGGACATCTTCCCAAACTTTAATGTCTGAAATAGTGTTTGGAAAACCATAAACATTTATAAAGTCCAGAGAAACAAACCTTGTAGCAATCCGAGTAGCGAACGAATTCGACATTTTGAGACCAGTGGAGTCGCCAGTGAATCATGTAGAGTCTTCGAACCAAGGATTCATCAGATGAATGATCGCAACCAATTGAATGCCTATCCCTTGTTCACCATCAAGAGATAGATCTGAACTTTTGTCGTATCCCAGGGAAGATCACTTTGTCCTCTATCCCCGGCAATGACGCCAGAAAATGTTGTCGCAAGAGTTAACTCTAGGCTGTAATAGAGCCAAGCCTTAGCACATTTTTAATGAGATAATAAATCATTTCTAGGAACTTGACTTGGAGGTAACCTGAAACCTGCTTTAGAGTGTGTTTATGACCTAATACACTCAAAGAGGGCTCTCTCAATAGCCAAAGGCTCTTTACTCAAAGAATATTCAGTAATCAGAGTAAGAAGGCCAGATTTATTATAACACAAGATATTATGATAAGGTTAGTAGTTGCACAGATATGAAAATGCCTACTGGGCGATGGAGTCAAGTGAAAACCAAAGAAAAAGGGTAATAACAGTGATTGTGTTACTTGAGGGAAATGAGGCAAAGTAAGTCTATCTTTTAGCAATTGATAATGAAGATATGGTAGTAGAAAAGAAAAGGAAAAGACCATCACAGTGAAAGCATCTAACAAGGATGAATTTTCACTACAACTTTAGAGTAAAAATATTGAAGGCTAATAACTAGGTGCAAAGCACTAATCTTGAGCGAATTATGACTAGTCATCATTGAAACACAACACATATCAAACGTGTGTAAGGAGCATGCAAAATGAATTCCAAACAAATCTTAACTCGGTTGATAAAAGAATATATAGACAATATGAATGTAACAAGACGGAGAACATACTGAAGGAATCAACCGTGATGAATCTCACATATCAAGTGAACACATGTCTCCAGCATTACGTTATTCCAGATCTTCAAAATAACTCAGTTTTCAATAGAAGCCCTCTTCAAAAGAGGTTCCCCTCCCCTCTCTCATCAAAGAGATATACAATATATAAGCCTTTAGCGTATAATAGATGAGAAACTACCTCAAAACCAACTGAGAAACGAACTGGCAGTTGTTTAACTGAAATCTGGCTGGGTTCCTACATTTCTGGGCCATGTTTGCAGTGCCATCTTGTGGGGAATGTTTTCCTACCTTCCCGAGCTCTAAATTCGGATCTGAAGATACCAATTGAAAGCTTAGGATATTTAGATGTCAATCGACTATTCAAACGTGTAAACTGGCCTCTCCGAGGTTGAGAAAAGTGAGTTTTCCCATAGGCAGTGTTTTTTTGGAAAAGCCTGCGATTTCGATGGCTAACAAGCCAAAAACAAGGGTATCTTAGCCACCAAAAGTCCTAGCTTTCGGCAGCTAACAATGCATTTTCAGAGCACCGTAAGCCACCGAAAGTCCTGAAACCCCAATTTCGGCTTTCGAGTTTCGGGGAAATGGAGCAATGTTCAAAATCTTATGTTGGCCAAATCCCCGACTGCCGAAAACCTGAAATGGTGACGTGGCATTTATGTAAAACCTTATTATAGTGATTTTACTGTCGTCTATTGCATTCTTTTAGTACCTCCTCGTGACTTGATTTCTGGGTAAAAATGCATCTACACTTTCAACAGCTAAGGGCATATGAAAACTGAGATTTAAGCTACCGAAAGTCTACACTTTCGGTAGCTAAACACTATAAAGTTTTTCCTCCTAAGCTACCGAAAGAAAAAATTTCAATATTTGTTCCAACATAGGCTCCTTCTAGGGATGGTGCTTTCCTGCAAAGTGCCAAGAATAGTATACCAAGTGCCTTCATCCATTATGTCATCTGAGATCATCCTTATCAAACGTTGAACCCTGTCACTTTGCTTGCACCTTTCCAAATCAAAAAACCGCTTGTGCATTCATTGGGCTATGGCGTCATAATGTCTTAAATCAAAACCATACAAGATGCCAAACTGAACTAGAAATGTACTTAAAACTACTGTCGTACTCTAATGCTCAAAGTCAAGCTTATTTATATACATCACCTACTCTAACTACTGAAAAAATTCCCATTGAATCAAATGATACAAAAATTCCAGTGAAGCCAATCCAAAAACTGTGTACTTATTTGAAATCTGCTCACACTTTCTTTGAGAAGGCTGAAAAAGGAATCAGACAACTTCCATTTGAAATGTTGTTGATCATGAATTTTCAAACTTTTCATCGATTCCTGTGACAAAATATCTAGGATATATCGTGCTTATCCATTACATGAATCTAAAAGTTCAGCAAAAGGATCATGAAAAATTGCATGGTCCTGAGGTTTTAAATAACAAGATTCATCAAAGACTACTACATGCTCCAATTTATTTTTCTCAGGATCATCCTTAAAGAGGATATCCAAACATCCTTCATTTGATATGGCATCTGTCTGAATATCATCATTCCCCCATGAAAAACCTGCAGCAAATTGTTCTAGAGAAACAATATTATAATCATCAGTGTACTCATCATATTTAGGTTCAATAGATAACTCAGGAGTGTCATCAGTCAGACAAATGTTCGAAATATCGATTGTGGATTCCTCAAGCATGGACAATTCTAGTTCTTTCTCTGGCATGATGTCTATCTCATATTCATACTCCTCCAAATCACAGTCTAAAACATCTTTGAAGAACAAACTTCTTTGAAGATTATTAAATGTGACAACCCTATCCTCTTCATGAAACAAAACAAGGCTTACAAGATGATCTCCTGGCTAGAAATCATCATCATAAATAGGTCCATTAACTTCCTGTAGAGTTTCATCAAACACATGACTGTCATTTTTTAAAAACAAATTTACATTTTCAGAAATGGAAGAAGTCTGACTCTCATATCCGGGACTGTGTATACACTGCAAATATGTGTAAGCAAGGTCTGTAACATGACTATGCAGGAGAAGACCTATTTCTTCTTCAGTCAAAGGAGAAGGTGGTCTCTGTATTTTCTGGATAAAACAACAATTATTTCCTTTCTCTTCTGCAGGTTGGTTGTGACGTTGAATGTCTTATTCTTGAATATGTCCACAAGAGCTATCATATCCAACTTCTTTATGAGCCAACTCTTCCTCATACTAATCATCTTCATCAACTTGAGAAATTTATGATATTTCTTCCTCCTCTTCAAGAGGATTTGTTTGATCTTTTTTTCTTATAAATTCTATATTACAACAATCTTCAAAAAGTATTTCAGCTGAGTAGATTATTTTACAATGTTGATGAAAAAGTATGTGAAAATATTTCAATGAAGGAATACTGGAATGGGGTAAAGATTTATACCAGAGTCTAGCATCTCTTTCCAACAAAAACATAAACAACTTCATGAGGACATCTTCATGATGTATATTTAATTCATCCATGAGCTTGTGGAATTCAAACAAGTGATGAGCGGGATTGTCGTTCGCATATTCTCCAAATTTAGGAAGGACATATTCCCAAACTTTAATGTCTGGAATAGTGTTTGTAAAACCATAAACATTTGTAAAGTACAGAACAGCAAACGCTGCAACAATCCGAGCAACAAACCCTACAGCAATCTCAACAACAAACGAATTCAACATTTTGAGACTAGTGGAGTCATTGGTGAATCATGTAGAGTCTTTGAACCAAGGAGTTTCCAGGTGAATGATCACAACCAATTGAATTCCTATCCCTTGTTCACCATCAAGAGATAGATATGAAATTTTGTCGTATCCCAGGGAAGATCACTTCGTCCTCCGTCCCCGGCAACGGCGCCAGAAAATGTTGTCGCGAGAGTTAACTCTAGGTTGTAATAGAGCCAAGCCTTAGCACATTTTTAATGAGATAATAAATCATTGCTCAGAACTTGACCTTCTTTAGAGTGTGTTTATGACCTAATACACTTAGAGAGGGCTCTCTCAATAGCCAAAGTCTCTCTACTCAAAGAATATTCAGTAATCACAGTATGAAGGCCAGATTTCTTATAAAACAAGATATTTTGATAAGGTTGGTGGTTGCACAAATTTGAAAAGGCCTATTGGGCGATGGAGTCAAGTGAAAACCAAAGAAAAGGGGTAATAGCAGTGATCGTGTTACTTGAGGGAAATGAGGCAAAGTAAGTCTATCTTTCAGCAATCGATAATCAAGATATGGTAGCAGAAAAGAAAGGGAAAAGACCATCACAGTGAAAGAATATAACAAGGATGAATTTTCACTATAACTTTAGAGGAAAAAGATTGAAGGGTAATAACTAGGTGCAAAGCACTAATCTTGAGTGAATTCTGACTAGTCATCATTGAAACACAACACATATCAACAGTGTGTAAGGAGCATGGAAAATGAATTCCAAACAAATTTTAACTCAGTTGATAAAAGAAGAGATAGACAATATGAATGTAACAAGACGGAGAACATACTGAAGGAATCAACCATGATGAATCTCACATATCAAGTGAACACATGTCTCCAGCATTACGCTATTCCAGATCTTCAAAATAACTCAGTTTTCCATAGAAGCCCTCTTCAAAAGAGGTTCCCCTCCCCTCTCTCATCAAAGAGATATAAAATATATAAGCCTTTAGCATATAACAGATGAGAAACTACCTCAAAACTGACAGAGAAATGAATTGGCAGTTGTTTAACTGAAATCTGGGTGCGTTCCTACATTTTTGGGCCATGTCTGTAGTGCCATCTTGCGGGGAACATTTTCCTACCTTCCCGAGCTCTAAATTCGGATATGAAGATACCAATGGAAATATTAGGATCTATAGATGTCAATCAACTATTCAAACGTGTAAACCAACCTCTCCAAGGTTGAGAAAAGTGAGTTTTCCCACAGGCAGTGTTTTTTTGGAAAAACCTACAATTTCGGTGGCTAACAAGCCGAAAACAGGGGTATCTTAGCCACCAAAAGTCCTAGCTTTCGGCAGCTAACAATACGATTTCAGAGCATCGTAATCCACCGAAAGTCCTGAAACCCCGATTTCGGCTTTCGGGTTTCGGGGAAATGGAGCAATGGTCAAAATCTTATGTCGGCCAAACCCCCGACTGCCGAAAACCCGAAATGGTGACATGGCATTTATGTAAAACCTTATTATAGCAATTTTATTGTCATTTATTGCATTCTTTTAGTACCTCCTCGTGACTTGATTTCTGGGTAAAAATGAATCTACACCTTCAGCAGCTAAGGGCATATGAAAACTGAGATTTAAGCTACCGAAAGTGCACTTTCGGTAGCTAAACACTATAAATTATTTCCTCCTAAGCTACCAAAAGCCAAAATTTCAATATTTGTTCCAACATAGGCTCCATCTAGGGATGGTGCTTTCCCACAAAGTGCCAAGAAAAATATACCAAGTGCCTTCATCCATTGTGCAACCTAAGATCATCCTTATCAAACGTTGAACCCTGTCACTTTGCTTGCACCTTTCCAAAACAAAAAACCGCTTATGCATTCATTGGGATATGGAGTCATAATGTCTTAAATCAAAACCATACAAGATGCCAAACTGAACTGGAAACATACTTTTTTTTTTTGTTTGTTAATTTGTGCGGAACCTATTGGCTACACGATTAACCTGTGGCTTGAGAAACCCCGACTCAGGGGCATCTAAGCCGTCAAAATCACCCGGGGATCGCACCCGGCCTGAGCCACACCAACCCTTAACATGGTTGGATTTTTTGTCCCCGCAGGTTTTGAACCGGTGACTTTAACATCACGGAGTGGCTTAACAACACACTCTGTCACCGACTGTCCTACACCTCGGGGACTGAACTAGAAACATACTTAAAACTATTGTTGTACTCTAATGCTAAAAGTCAATCTTATTTATATACATCACCTACTCTAACTACTGAAAAAATTCCCATTGAATCAAATGATACAAAAATTCCAGTGAAGCCAATCCAAAAACTGTGTACTTATTTGAAATCTGCTCACACTTTCTTTGAGCACGCTGAAAAAGGAATCAGACAAATTCCATCTGAAATGTTGTTGATCATGAATTTTCAAACTTTTTGTCGATTCCTGTGACAAAATATCCAAGATATAGCGTGCTCCTCCATTACATGAATCTAAAAGGTCAACAAAAGGATCATGAAAAATTGCATGGTCCTGAGGTTTTAAATAACAAGATTCATCAAAGACTACTGTGTGCTCCAATTTATTTTGCTCAGGATCATCCTTAAAGAGGATATCCAAACATCCTTCATTTGATATGGCATCTGTCTGAATATCATCATTCCCCCATGAAAAACCTGCAACAAATATTTCTAGAGAAACAATATTATAATCATCAGTGTACTCATCTGATCCGGATTTATGTAGGAACACAATGAAATACAGAAATACACATAAAAACAGAGATGCAGCAGAAATAAGACTTCATTTCATTAATAACAAATGACTGAAATATGCTTACAGACATAATGGAAATAAACTAGCTAGGCGCTGGTAGCTTTATCTCTTAGAAGAGATGTGGTCGCTACTCACATCCGTGAGAAGATGATTACAATGAGGCTCTGAAGGCCCTTTTACAATAACCGGGAATGCCAAAATTCCTAGACATCCAAAAACCTAACCCTGGGAGATGAATCGCCAAAAGTCATGTGGGCCCCATTTGGGTAAGTTGGTGCATCAACTTCCCGGGGTCGTAACTTTTTCATACGATCTCCGTTTTAGGCGTATGATAGCTCGTTGGAAAGATCTATCTGAGGCCTACAGCGCTTGAGAAAAAATAGCATTGTTAGATGCTATTTTGCGACAGAAACATACCCAAAAAAACATCGTTTAGGGCCTCAAAATGGCCTCGGAAGTTCAGGACCCGAAAAAACTGCTAAAAATAGTAAACTGTGCGAAAACTGAAAAACTGAAAGAAGAAATGGTGGGGGTCCAAGTGGAATAGGTGGGTGGCCACCAATATCCACCTGGATCATCATCATATTTAGGTTCAACAAATAACTCAGGAGTGTCATCGGTCAGAAAAATGTTCGAAATATCGATTGTGGATTCCTCAAGCATGGGAAATTCTGGTTCTTTCTCTGGCATGATGTCTATCTCAGATTCATACTCCTCCAAATCACAGTCTAAAACATATTTGAACAACAAACTTATTTCAAGACTATTAAATGTGACAACCCTATCCTCTTCATGAAACAAAACAGGGCTTACAAGCTGATTTCCTGGCTGGAAATCATCATCATAAATAGGTCCATTAACTTCCTGTCGATTTTCATCAAACACATGATTGTCATTTTTTAAAAATAGATTTACATTTTCAGAAATGGAAGAAGTCTGAGTCTCATATCCGGGACTGTGTATACACTGAAAATATGTGTAAGCAAGGTCTGTAACATGACTATGCAGGAGCAGACCTATTTCTTCTTCAGTCAAAGGAGAAGGTGGTCTCTATATTTTCTAGATAAAACAACATTTATTTCCTTTCTCTTCTGTAGGTTGGTCGTGACGTCAAATGTCTTCTTCTTGAATATGTCCACAAGAGCTATCATATCTAACTTCTTTATGAGCCAACTCTTCCTCATACTGATCATCTTCATCAACTTGAGAAATTTCTGATATTTCTTCCTCCTCTTCAAGAGGATTTGTTTGATATTTTTGTCTTATAAATTCTATATTACAACAATCTTCAAAAAGTATTTCAGCTGAGTAGATTATTTTACAATGTTGATGAAAAAGTATGTGAAAATCTTTTAATGAAGGAATAGTAGAATGGGGTAAAGATTTATACCAGAGCCTAGCATCTCTTTCCAACGAAAACATAAACAACTTCATGAGGACATCTTCATGATGTATATTTAATTCATCCATGAGCTTGTGGAATTCAAACAAGTGATGAGCGGGATTGTCGTATGCATATTCTCTAAATTTAGGAAGGACATCTTCCCAAACTTTAATGTCTGGAACAGTGTTTGGAAAACCATAAACATTTGTAAAGTCCGGAGCAATAGACCTTGCAACAATCTGAGCAGCGAACAAATTCGACATTTTGAGAGCAGTGGAGTCGCCAGTGAATCATGTAGAGTCTTCAAACCAAGGAGTTTCCAGGTGAATGATCACAGCCAATTGAATGCCTATCCCTTGTTCACCATCAAGAGATAGATCTGAACTTTTTTCGTATCCCAAGGAAGATCACTTCGTCCTCCATCCTCGGCAACGATGCCAGAAAATGTTGTAGCAAGAGTTAACTCTAGGCTGTAATAGAGCCAAGCCTTAACACATTTTTAATGAGATAATAAATCATTGCTCAGAACTTGACTTGGGTTGCTACAAGCCAATCCCCGAGGTAACCTGAAACCTGCTTTAGAGTGTGTTTCTGACCTAATACACTCAGAGAGGGCTCTCTCAATAGCCAAAGGCTCTTTACTCAAAGAATATTCAGTGACCATAGTAAGAAGGCCAGATTTCTTATAACACAAGATATTTTGATAATTTTGGTGGTTGCACAGATTTGAAAAGGCCTATTGGGCAATGGAGTCAAGTGAAAACCAAATAAAAGGGGTAATAGCAGTGATCGATTTACTTGAGGGAAATGAGGCAAAGTAAGTCTATCTTACAGCATTTGATAATCAAAATATGGTAGTAGAAAAGAAAAGGAAAAGACCATCACAGTGAAAGCATCTAACAAGGATGAATTTTCACTACAACTTTAGAGGAAAAAGACTAAAGGATAATAACTAGGTGCAAAGCACTAATCTTGAGCGAATTCTGACTAGTCATCATTGAAACACAACACATATCAACCGTGTGTAAGGAGCATGCAAAATGAATTCCAAACAAATTTTAACTCGGTTGATAAAATAAGAGATAAACAATATGAATATAACAAGACGGAGAACATACTGAAGGAATCAACTGTGATGAATCTCACATATCAAGTGAACACATGTCTCCAGCATTACGTTATTCCAGATCTTCAAAATAACTCAGTTTTCAATAGAAGCCCTCTTCAAAAGAGGTTCCCCTCCCCTCTTTCATCAAAGAGATATACAATATATAATCCTTCAGCATATAACAGATGAGAAACTACCTCAAAACCAACTTTGAAACGAACTGGCAGTTGTTTAACTGAAATCTGGGCGCGTTCCTATATTTCTGGGCCATGTCTGCAGTGCCATCTTGCGGGGAACGTTTTCCTACCTTCCCTATATCTCAATTCAGATCTGAAGACACCACTGGAAATATTAGTATCTGTAGATGTCAATCAACTATTCAAACGTGTAAAATGGACTCTCCAAGGTTGAGAAAAGTGAGTTTTCCCACAGGTAGTTTTTTTTTGGAAAAACCTACGATTTCGGTGGCTAACAGGTCGAAACCAGGGGTATCTTAGCCACTAAAAGTCCTAGCTTTTGGAAACTAACAGTGCGATTTCATAGCGTTGTAAGCCACCGAAAGTCCCAAAACCCCGATTTCGGCTTTCGACTTTCGGGGAAACGGAGCAATGGTCAAAATCTTATGTCAGCCAAAACCCCGACTGCCGAAAACCCAAAATGGTGACATGGCATTTATGTAAAACCTTATTATAGTGATTTTATTGTCGTTTATTGCATTCTTTTAGTACCTCCTCGTGACTTGATTTCTGGGTAAAAACGCATCTACACTTTCGGCAGCTAAGGGCATATGAAAACTGAGATTTAAGCTACTGAAATTCTGCACTTTCGGTAGCTAAACACTATAATTTTTTTCCTCCTAAGCTACCGAAAGCAAAAATTTCAATATTTGTTCCAACAACTCCCAAAGTCGCTCCAAGAGAAGGGCACACACTAGTTCAATACCATCTCCTACCAAAAAACATTGGAGATCTGGAGTGGATGAAATGAAGGGTGAAATGAACAAGATTAAGCCTCTTACATTTGATCGAGAAAACAAGAAGGAGGAAGACGTCGAAACATGGTTGCTTGGCATGAGGAAATATTTCCAACTATATAATTATTCCTCTCATGCAGAAGGAAGAATTGCAATGTATCAACTGAAAGGAAAGGCATCCATGTGATGAGATCAACTTGTGCAAGTGCAACACATTAGAGAGAAAGATATCACTTGGAAAGAATTCAAGAGGTATTTTGAGAAGAAATACTTGACTAAAAGATACTATGACAAAAAGATGAAAGAGTTCTTTGAACTCAAGCTCGGTAGTATGACCATTGATGAATACAAACGAAATTTTTTGGAGTTACTGAAGTATGTTTCGTTCATCAAAAATGAGACTGACAAGATTCTAACGTATCTGAGTGGACTTCCACCTTCCATTAGGGACAAGATTCAGTATGATGACCCAAAAACTATGGAAGAAATGATAAGAAGAGTGAAATTCTTATATAAATAGAAAAGAGAGAAGCCTACTTTCTGGAAGGCTTGGGAAGACATTAAGAAATTCAAGATGGATCAGAGGAAGAAGGGAAACAAAACTCCCTTTTTCAGAAACAGTCCTCAAGGATAGTCAGGTTTTAGAGAGCCCAGGAAGGCTAAAGTGGGTGGGAAAATGCCAAGACCGCCACCTATGGAATGTTGGGGTTGTAAAGGGAACCATAGGTACAAAGATTTCCCCCACAAAAATGATAAAGTGAGAGATGTCCACAATGTACAACAGGCTGAAATAGTGGAGGACATGGGTAGTAAAATTCCAAGGATCTATGCAGCCCTGGACAACAAGCAAGATGAATATCAGTCGCACATGATTGAAGTGGAAGGTATGATCAACAACCATGTCTTTACTATTTTAATTGATTCAGGGGCTAGCCATAGTTATATAGATCATAGATTGGTGGAAAGTTCACAATTGTTGAGAAGAAAACATGAAAATTCTTGGTTAGTGCAGCTGGCTATAGGAACCAAGAGGAAAGTCACTGAGTTAGTTAAGTCTTGTCCAGTGGACATGAATGGGCTGAGCACAAAGGCTGAATTGAACATTCTTCCCTTAGGTTCTTATGACTATCTAATTGGGATGGACTGGTTGGACCAACACCATGCCATCTTGGACTGTCATAACAAGGCATTCACTTTCCTAGATGAGGAAGGAAATCAGAAAACAGTCCAAGGAATTCCTAGAGTTGTTGCTATTAGACAAATCTCAGCAATGCAGCTGAAGAAGTGCTACAGAAAAGGTTGTCAATTATTTGTAGCCCATGTGGAGGAAACACCTAAGGATAAGGTGTCAAGTATTGAAGACCACGCAGTATTAAAAGATTTCAAAGATGTATTCCAGGAGGTACCAAGATTACCCCCGAAGAGAGATATTGATTTTTCTGTAAACTTGATGCCTGGAGCAACTCCAGTATCGAAAGCTCCTTACAGAATGAGTATGGTAGAGTTGAAAGAACTGCAATTGCAGCTTGAGGAGCTCCTGAGGAAGGGGTATATATGTCCAACCATGTCACCTTGGGGTGCCCCGATCCTGTTCATGAAGAAGAAGGACAGGACATTGAGATTGTGTATCGATTTCAGACAATTGAACAAAGTAACTGTAAAGAACAAGTATCCTCTATCAAGGATTGGTGACCTCTTTGATCAGTTGAAGGATGCGAATATATTTTCAAAGATAGACCTCAGGTTAGGATATCACCTAGTAAGGATAAAGGATGAAGACATTAGTAAGAACACCTTTAGAAGAAGGTATGGTCATTATGAATTCACAGTGGTGTTGTTTGGGCTGTCGAACACACTCGCTATTTTTATGTGCCTGATGAATGGTGTATTCAGGGACTATCTAGACAAGTTTGTCATAGTCTTCCTGGATGACATTCTGGTGTATTCCAAGTCAAAGAGAGAGCATGAGCAACATATGAGGATGGTGTTGCAGGTGCTAAGAGAGAAAAAAATGTATGCCAAGTTGAGCAAGTGCTCATTTTATCAGAAGCAGCTCCATTACATGGGGAATATTATTTCGAAGGATGGGATAGTTGTAGATCCTGAGAAGATTGAGGCCATCAGAGAATGGTCAGCACCGACTAATGTAATAGAAGTCAAATCCTTTATGGGCATAGATGGATATTATAGAAGGTTCATTGCAGGATTCTCAAGGATAGCTCACCCTATCACTTCCTTGCAAAGGAAGGAGAAGAATTTTTAGTGGACAAAAGATTGTGAGAGAAGATTCCAACAATTGAAGCAACTGTTAATCAGTGCTCCAATCGTGAGGATTGCAGATCCAAATGAAGACTTTGTAGTGTGTACAGAAGCATGAAAAGAAGGAATGGGAGGAGTCCTCATTCATAATGGATTCGTAATTTGTTATGAATCCAGAAAGTTGAAAGAGCACGAAAGGAACTATGCAACTCATGATTTGGAGTTGGCAGCCATAGTATGCGCTCTGAAGAAATGGAGGCATTACCTCATGGGAAGGAGGTTCAAACTAAGGAAAAACGATAATAGTCTAAAGTATTTGTTTGATTAGCCAACCTTGAATGCTAGGCAGAGTAGGTGGTTTGATTTTCTTTGTGAGTATGACTTTGATATCAAGCATATAAAAGGAAAGGAAAACAAAGTGGTTGATGCACTCAACAAGAGAGTGCATGAATTACATGCTACAACCATTAGCATGTACCGAACCGATATAAAGGGAAGAGTTTTGGAAGCTACAAGTGCAAACTTGTAGTACAAGGAATTGGTAGCGAAGCTACAACAAGGTAAGACGCTACAAGGAGTGGAAGATTATAAGCTTGGAGCTGATGGAACACTCCTATACAAAAACAAATTTTATGTACCTAATGTCCAAGATTTGAAACTCGTGATTTTGAAGGAAATGCATAACGTGCCTTATGGTGGGCACCCTAGATATCAGAAGATTGTGGAAGCAATCAAGAGCCATTACTTTTGGCTAGGTATGATGAAAGAAATTGAAGAATACATCGCCAAATGTATGGAATTCCAGAAGGTTAAAGTTGAACATAGGCACCCAGCTGGGTTGCTACAGCCTTTACCCATTCTTGAGTGGAAGTGGGAAGTGGTGACAATGGATTTCATCACAAGATTTCCCAGAACTGGCAAGCAGCACGATTCAATCATGGTGGTGGTGGACAAGCTTACAAAAGTTGCCCATTTCATTCCATTAAAGACTAATCACAAGGCAGCGGATGTTGCCGATATTTTTATGAGGGAAATAACACGATTGCATGGTATTCCCAAGACAATTGTGTTTGACCGAGACTCGAAATTCACCTCCAAATTTTGGAAAGGGTTATTCAAAGGATTTGGAACGAATCTGAACTTTAGCACAACCTATCATCCTGAGTCTGATGGGAAGACAGAGTGGGTGAATCGAGTGATAGAAGACATACTAAAGATGTATGTGATGGACAAACCATCTAAATGGGAAGACTACCTACAATTGGTAAAATTCACGTACAATAATGGGTATCAAGCATCGTTGAAGATGAACCCATTTGAAGCACTTTATGGCAGAAAGTGCAATACTCCAGTAAGCTGGGATAATCCAGCTGACAGGGCAGTAGTTGGGTTGGATATGCTCAAGGAAATGGAAGAGCAAATGCTAAAAATTAAGCAAAATTTAAAGGCTTCCCAAGACAAGCATAAAAGTTATGCTGATAAAAATAGAACCCACACAGAGTTTAAAGTGGGCGATCATGTTTTCCTGAAAGTGAAAGCCAATAGAAGTTCCCTGAGGCTGGGAAACTGTTCGAAGTTGGCCGCCAGATTTTGTGGGCCATTTGAAATCCTAAAAAGGATTGGGCCAGTTGCATATATTTTTTCATTACGTGCATCCATGACTGTACATAATGTGTTTCATATTTCATTGCTTAAGAAATATATACCTGATGCTAATCATGTAATCGATTGGAATGTGATTCAAGTGGAGCAAGAAGGTGTCCTGCAAGTGCATCATGTGTTCATATTGGACTGGAAAAGAAAACAGCTTCGAAATCGATCCATAGGGCTTCTAAAGGTCCAATGGACCTGGTACAGTTCTGAGGATGCGACATAGGAGCATGAGGATGCTATGCGGGTAGAATACCCACATCTTTTTGAAGATTTTGAAAATCTTGATGATGATGTGTAAACGTTGCACTGAGGACAATGAAAAAATAAGGGGAGGGGATTGTAATACTCAAGGACGTGCCCCAGTTATATTATGTATTGTAATCATGTTTATAGGTTGGTGAGCTAAGTGTGTATAAGCTGGTGGGATTATGTGTTATTTAGGCTGGAGAGCCTAGGAGTTAAAGGCCAGGAGCTTGATTTTTATATATGTAATTATGTAGATCATTAATAAAATATAAACATTGTTGCGTGCCGACTGAACACAAAGAAAGAGTGACGAGGGACTAAGCTTACATAAGGCTAGGTAAGGGAGAGGGGGATGAAAGGTTGGAAGAGGGTCTAAGCTTGAGGGCTTAAGTCCTTGAATAATAATTTTTTATTATTCCAAAGTGGTGTGAGAGGTATATTTTTTATCTTAAGTTCCTAGAAAAGGGAACGCATACTTGATGGAGTGCATGCAGCTTCATGGGCGACATGTGTCGGCCCAGGCACATGCAATTTAACCCAAGAATTGAGCCATGATGGGGTTTCATCCTCCATTCTTCCGTCCGTTGTTTGAACTGTGTGGCCTCTGCATCTGATCTCTGCATACCTCACGCAGCTTTGAAACCCGAAATTGTGAGGCCAACCTGTGATGTTTTCCTGAGAAGCCGACTCATCCTCAGTCTGAAACCGTTTTACCTCTGTGTTGGACCTCTGCATAACCACGTGCATCTGAGAAACTAGTCGAGAGGGAAAGGCTGACCTGTGTGTCCTGTGAACCCAGGTTAATCCAGACTGCAAATTTGAGTTCATGCTTAACTGTTTTGGTTGTTGTCTTCTATGAAACCTGAGCATACCATAATTGTCTATGCCGTGTGTGTTATAACTGTGGGTTGTTCTGGCCACGCAATCCCTTGGCTGAGTGTGAATTTTTGTCTTCATATGTTCCTTGTTGAGCCTTACTGTTGTCCTCCTTATGTTGGAACAAAGATGAAGAAGTAGGTTCTCAGGCCTGTGTGAAACACTCTCTCCAGGTGAGGGAGGTGGTTGTGGTTGAAGAGGTAGGTTGTCAAGCCTGTGTGCAACACTGTCTCCAAGTGAGGGATGTGGTTATGGTTGAAGAGGCAGGTTTTCAGGCTTGTGAGCGACTCTCTCCAGGTGATAGAGTGCATGGAGGAAGTGAGAAATCTTGGAAGGGGTCTTGTAGTTGCCACAGAACTCAAAGAATTATGGTCTGTCTTGTTGCTAAAGCCCAAGGCAAGGGAGTTTTAGCAACTGAAGGAATGTCCTGTGTGACACTGAAGGTGTATACTCTTGGGGTGGGACATGCATGTGGGGAATGAGAGTTTGTGAGCAGTAGGCATAAGTGGCTCTTGGGAGAGAATCCTTCCTCATAAACTATGTGTCTTCCTATTGACCTTGCCTAGCCTAGGACTCCCTTGCTCAGTGGAGCTTAGTCCTAGGGTGACCCACTACTGAGCTTGATAAGCAGCGCGGTCTAAGGCTGGGAGGTTCATGGAAGGTATGCACACAGTTGGTGGTGTTATTCTAGTTGAAAGATAAGTATAATTTATGTGCTTAATTTTATGTTATGCATAATGCTTGAATGTGATCATGTATTCCGTTGCAGGTTTGAATTGTTTTTAATCCTATTTAATTATGAATGGTAACGATAAATCTATGTTAAACGTGTTAATTTGATTTAATGCATATTATATATGTATGATATTGTTACGCGTAGTAGCATTGTCTGGCAGTGGGAATGATGATCGGGGACATTACAAAGTTTGTAGGTCATTTTTGGAGGACATTATGGAGGAAGCTGGGTACAAACATTAACTTTTGTTCAACATATCACGCCTAGACTGATGGGAAAATAGAGGTAGTAAACAAAAGTTTAGGGAATATTTTGAGAAGCTTGGTGTATGAGAACCCAAAGCAATGGGATCAATTGCTTGCTCAAGAAGAATTTTCTTATAATGATTATCCAAACATAAGTACAGGTATGAGTCCATTTTAGATCATTTATGGAATTCATCCAAGGGGAGTATATGAATTTAGAAATCTAGGAAAGCAATAAATGAGGAGTGTTGGTGGTTAAGATTTTGCAGTCAGCATACAAGAAATGCAGAAGAAGGTCAAACGGAAACTACAGGAGAGCAATGGAAAATACAAGCAGAGAGATGATATGAAAAGAAGGAAAGTGGATTTTCAGGTTGTTGACTTGGTCATGGTGTATTTGAGAAAGGAAACCTTTCCTATAGAGACATATAACAAGTTGAAGCCAAAGAAAATTGGGCCTTGCAGAATACTGAGGATGTTTTCTGCAAATGCATATGAGGTGGAACTTCTAGATGACATTGGAATATCTCCAATATTCATTGTGGCAGACTTGTATCCCTTCAAGGAATCAGGCAGTGGAACAACAAATGAACCTGTAAGTGAGGAAAATTAGATTGAATGGGAATAAAAATTACTTAAGAAGACACAACGAGAAACTAAGAAAATTTTGGACAAAAGGATGACAAAGAAAACCAGAGGCAAAGAATACTCTCAGTATTTGGTGAAATGGAAAGGTCAGCCAACAAAGGATTCTACTTGGATGAAAAAAACATAGGTGCATACATATCATGTTGATCCTGAACACATGATCAACAATTATTTTCTTCCCCGGGAGTCTGATGCAAGAGCATCTGAGCCAAATGATCCCTTTTGACTCAAAAGGTCAAAAAAACCTTTACTAAGGGAGTTGGTTCCCTAATTTTTCATTCTGTTATGTAATAAATCTCTAGAATGTCTCTAGAATGCATCGAGGATCTTTTCTATAAGCTAGGAGGATGGGTGGTTTCTTAATTATAGGTGATTAGATGATTTTTAGTGATCATATTGTTGAAACAACTGAGGCTCAATTGATCTTAAGTATGTGTAATTGTATTGAGCAAAGGGTTGGTTGGATGTAAGAGGATGAAACATTGGTTCTGAAGGTGTTTTAACTTGAATAGAAATACTAGAGAGCAACTTAATTATCCTTTAGATAACTATATGTATATTTGTAGTTATCGTAAAGTTGAGTGATCTCTGTTTACAAAACTCTAGTTTAATCTTGTGGTATAAATCTATGCATCCATGATAGAACAAGAGAATTCCTTCTTAGTGTTAATAGGTAGATTCATGAGATGATCTGCAGGGAAGAAGTTGAGATCTATGCAGAGGGAGTGATCGTCACAGAAGGAAGAACATGAATCGTTCATCTCTCATATGGAACAAACGCCAACTGTTCGATCCATTGAAGGACTGGTCAATGATAAGATCAATTTGTGACGGTTAGATACACAAGTGCTAGATCAAGGGAAGGGATTGATTGCAGAACACAAAGGGAGGATTAAACAACATGTTAATTCCACTCCCGCAATTATTCGAGATCATCAGATCTTCCCGGTTCAAAGATCGACGACTGTGGTTGATCCGCCAACAATCGCACAACTTAAATTGCGGAGTTCGGGTGATGGGATAACCCTCAAACTAGTTGGATGTTTGCAATCCACAGAGACTGTCGATCTCCATCCACCGGTTGATCTAATGAATGGTAAGGCCTATGGGGTTTTTATATGTGATCGTGTTGATTCTGAATAAGACAGAGAGGGAGTTGGATCAGATTCTGTACATGACTTGCATCAATAACTTTCTTAATAAACATAAAAAATATTTCATATTGCTTTTAGGTTTTCATTTTTTACCCTTTGATCGTTGTTGTCACACACCCGACCCCTAAAGTACCTTTTTAAGAGATGGAGCATCAAAATTTCACTTTTCTCAATCACCTCAAATCCTTGTAACTAGGGTCCCATTTTCTTCGGTTTGACGAGGATTTTCGAACGACTTTAAATTTTCCCAGATATGCATTCTGGATTGCAAGTTATGGCCCTTCAAAGTTATTTAAGCCTTCATTGACTATATTCTCTTACAGCCATGCGGCACCCACGTGGCTCCCTGTCACCCGACACTCCACATCATCATAGTATACAAAGACTCTCCCAACTAGGAGTTGACATTTGTCTAGCTCCTATAGGCCTACTATGTTAATTAATCATTAACACAACAAACTCCCACTCCTTACTAAATCTTCAAGGGAACTTAGGGTTATTAATATTAGTTAAATCCTAAGTCTTTGGACTTCTACGAAAGTTCCTCGTCATGAATTTGTGAATAAACCCAATTCTCCTGAACGTCGGAGTTTCAGAGGGGGTCGGGCATGCATTTATTTTCTTATGTTTAAAACATTATAACACGGGGAAGCGAGAGATTGGTATGGGCCTTCAGCCCTTTTTACTTATTTGTTCTATTTCTCCAACATCCCAGACTCTCAGAGGGTCCACACTTAAACGTGGTTGCACATTGAATGATGAGATAGGAACTGGTAGATTAGGGCCTTCGACCACTTTAACCATAGCATGTCGGTATCCCAACTATCCTGAATTCCCAAGGTCCTACCACATAGCTACGACCTTCAACCCTATTGGAGCATATGTTCTAACACCCTAAGCCTCCCAGAATTCTGAACTCCCGTGGTCCCATTAGCCATTAGGTCAAGCAACTACTCACCAGGGGGTGAAATGTGGAAAAATATGGAGATGACACATGGTAAAATCGACGGGTGACACATGTCAAGTTACATTTTGCACATAAGGTCTGTAAAAATAATGAATCGAGATGACACGTGGCACACATAATATGGTTCCATGTCACCCTAGGTGACGTCAGCATGCCACGTCACTCCGAGTTGACAGTCTCCGTTAACATCATTCTTCTCCTACCAACATAATTACCCAGATCTCTGAAGTCCCAAACTCCCTCCAGCCCACCTTACAATATCCTCTATCCAATGGTCGAGATAGGTCCACGTGGATCCTTAGATCTACAGCTTTCGTCGCTTTACAACTTCAGTGTTTGGGGTTTTTTCTATTTAGTTTCATTTTTGATCTCGAAGTGGTAAGCGTCAGACTGACCATGGTCTAGATCCAACGGTCAAAAGAGAGATAACGAAGTATCCTTGAATCGACAGTCCTTGGCACTTCATGACTTTGAAATTCAGGGGTTTTGCTGTTTAGTTTCCTTTTTACTCTCGAAGTGATCAGTGCTGGACTAACCATGGTCTAGATCCAATAGGTCAAAAGAGAGATCCTTAAGTATCCTCGAATCGACGGTCCTCGTCGCTTCGTGACTTCAACATTCAGAGGTATTTTGTCGTTAGACTATTTGTTTTCCCCAGAGCGTTGGGGTCTAGACATTCAGGTAGCATAGTTCCTTTAGGGCATAGAAAGAGGTTCTGGGTCATGGTCATATAGGATATTAACAAGTCTAGCACTATGCTCTCCAGTGTTGGAAGATTGGTTGTTGTCATTGATGTCAACCCTAGTCATGGGTTTTGGACTGCAAGATTGATGAAGGTATTTGGACATGAAGGAAAATGCACATGTAGATACAAGACCCATGGATGGATAGTATACATCATGTTGTTTCTAGTGGTATGTGTCACGTCACGTGGATCCTCATGGTTGAGGAGAAATGATTTTTTGAAGATGACAAAGTGAATTGAAGAAGGAAGTACATGTAGGCCCTGAGGATAATTAAAGAAAAGAATTACAAAATAAGAAATTGTCAGGTTGGCCCTAATGTTAAAAGGAAGTGACATAAATGGTATAAATAAATATCATTATACATTCATTTGACACAAAAGTCAAATTTCAGAGGAAATCATAAGTAAAGAAGGCCGGATTTCAAGGGAGGATGAAGTCTTTTGGTGATGTGTTCTAAGGTATGTTATTTCCAGGTCATCTTACCATTTTTGCTATAACTTGTTTTATAGAACGATTCAGATGGTGAAATTGCTATGGTATTGAGAAGACATATCAAGGTACCTGTGGGAAAAATTTCAGCTCTTGATTCGCTATAATTATGGAGATACACTCTGTGGAAGATAGGGTTTGTGACCAATCCTGAAGCTAGTCAATAAACAAGTGTTCCAGGTAAAACAGTCATAAATGCTTCGTAGAGAATCCAAATGACATGGGACAAATTTCATTGGAAAGAGTACGGACTTTATTTTCTTTTGTACGAGTTTCAGAATCTGATGTTAAATATTGAGCCCGGGGCATTCTGTACAAGTACGGTCTCCTGAATAAACCAGAATTGAACAAGGTCTACAATTCTCTCTATAACTTCTTTTTGGGGAGGATTCGAGTGAAACTTGGAGGATTTTCAGAGAATACAATTAGTAATATTATCTACAGGATCAAAGTACTCCAAGAATTGAATAATTGCAGAAATTGAAGAAGTCTCAGGAAGCATTATCAGGTTATATGTGATGATTGGTTGATGGTGATGATTTAATGTAAAGTTTTATTATTTCTCGTATATTCTTGGGTGAAAGGAAGGAGAAATGATGGAGAGTTAAACTCTCTCTTGATATTGTAGGATTGTATCTTTCTCTTGGAGGTTTATCCCTCCCTTTACATTTGGAAGCTATAGCTACCTTTGGAATTCATTACTTCCCTTGAACAATAACTATTGATTATCTCTCATATATTGTTCATGGTGTATTGTGGTGTATTGGTGTAACTCTTATACTATTGTTCATTGCTCATTGGATATAATTGAATGGTTTAAGTATAAGTTGAAAAAGGTTTTAAATTGTACTTGATACTGATTCACCCCCCTCTCAGTATCAACAATTGGTATCAGAGCGGGTTACCTTCAGTACAGTTTAACCACTAGAAGGAATATCCTAAGAAGAAATGGAAGACAAAATTCCAAAAGGGATTCCACCATTTGATGGAAGAAATTTTGAATACTGGAGTAATAGAATGGAAACTTACTTGAAAGCTCTTGGGTCAGATGTTTGGTTCTCAGTTGCTTCAGGATACAATGCTTTGAAGAAACCAAAGACTGCAGCTCAAAAGGAAGCAAAAAGGAACAACAAATTGGCAAAAGATACCATCCTGGATGGATTGACAGATTAAGTGAAATCCAAGGTGGGATCATGTGCATCATCAAAAGAGATTTGGGACAAGATACATAAAAAGCAGAAGAAGAAGAAGAAGAAGAAGTTGAAGCAAATTACAACATCTCAGATTTCAAAGAAGAAAATAGAGATCGGTTCTTTTGCTTTAATTGTGAAGGAGTAGGTCATGTTGAATTTGAATGTCCTCATAACAATGACCAAGAAAGAAACTTTGATACCTTGGTCATTGTTGAATCAATGAAAGGAACACAGACACAAGAAACATGAATGGTGTAAATAGAAGATATGGAAATCATTGTGGATTTGTCAACAGAAGTTATAATTCATTTTCCCCATTGATGGACAAAAATATTGCATGCTACAAATGTAATTATCTTGGTCACAAAGCATGAGATTGCAGATATATGAATGAAGATGTCCCTATGCCAACCACAGTATGGAGAAGGAAAGAGATTCCAAACAATGAAGACTGTCGAATAGAATTGACCGCTGGAGAATGTAAAGAAGAAGATGAATGATACATAGACAGTGTATGTTCTTCACACATGACCGGGGATCAAGACAAATTCATTAGCTGGAAGAGAAAGGGTGGAAATGTTGCATTTGGAGATGACTCATCTACCAAAATACTTGGAGAAGGTGTAGTAGAACTTGGAATAAAAAATGTAAAAGAAAAGAATGTCCTATTGGTTGAAGACTTGAAGCATAATCTACTCATTGTTAGTAAAATGTGTGATCAAGGATACCCTCTTACGTTTGACTCCCAAAAATGTAAAATCAGAGAAAATAATTCAGGAAGATTGGTTGCAACTGCAACAAGAAGACCGGACAACATATACATCCTAGACATGAAGAAGAGAGAGAAGATAGAAGCCACACAAAATGATTCCAAGGAAGAAAAAGTCCCAAAGACCAAAAATAAGGATGAAGTATTATTGAGTGCCACATGTTCGGGGGGAGCAGCCCCAAAGAAGAGAGTTACATTTTGCCATTAAACTCAGGGGGAGAAGCCCTACCCTTTGCAATTGATGTCAAAGGGGGAGAGAAATTGGGATCATGATGATAGGGGGAGCATGAGTGTTGCCATCAATGACAAAGGGGGAGATTGTTGGAAGATTGGTTGTTGTCATTGATGTCGACCCTAGTCATGGGTTTTGTACCGCAAGATTGATGAAGGTATTTGGACATGAAGGAAAATGAACATGTATATACAAGACCCATGGATGGATAGTATACATCATGTTGTTTTCGGTGGTATGTGACACATCACATGGATCCTCATGGTTGAGGAGAAATGAATTTTTTGAAGATGACAAAGTGAATTGAAGAAGGAAGTACATGTAGGCCCTGAAGATAATTAAAGAAAAGAATTACAAATTAAGAAATTTTCAAGTCGGCCCTAATGTTAAAAGGAAGTGACATAAATGGTATAAATAAATATCATTATACATTCATTTGACACAAAAGTCAAATTTCAGAGGAAATCAGAAGTAAAGAAGGTCGGATTTCAAGGGAGGATGAAGTCTTTTGGTGATGTGTTCTAAGGTATGTTATTTTCAGGTCATCTTACCATTTTTGCTATAACTTGTTTTCTAAAATGATTCAAATGGTGAAATTGATAGGGTATTGAGAATACATATCAAGGTACCTATGGTAAAAATTTCAGCTCTTGATTCTCTATAATTATGGAGATACACTCTATGGAAGACAGGGTTTGTGACCAGTCCTGAAGCTAGTCAATAAACAGGTGTTCCGGGTAAAACAGTCCTAACTTCTTCATCGAGAATCCAAATTATGTGGGACAAATTTCATTGGAAATAGTATGGAATTTAGTTTCTTGTGTGTGATTTTCAAAATCTGATGTTAAATATTGAGCACGGGGCATTCTATACAAGTTCGGTCTCCTGAATAAACCAGAATTGAACAAAGTCTATCATTCTCTCTATAACTTATTTTTGGGGAGGATTCAAGGAGTGAAACTTTGAGGAGTTTCAGAGAATACACTGAGTAATATTATCTACAGGATTAGAGTACACCAAGAATTGAAGAATTGCAGAAATTGAAGAAGTCTCAGGAAGCATTATCAGGTTCTATGTGATGATTGGTTGATGGTGATGATTTAATGTAAAGTTTTATTATTTCTCGTATATTCTTGGGTGGAAGGAAGGGACAAGGATGGAGAGTTCAAATCTCTCTTGATATTGGAGGATTGTATCTTCCTCTTGGAGGTTTATCCCTCCCTTTACATTTGGAAGTTGTAGCTACCTTTGGAAGTCATTACTTCCCTTGAACAATAACTATTGATTATCTCTCATATATTGTGCATGGTGTATTGTGGTGCATTGGTGTAACTCTTATACTATTGTTCATTTCTCATTGGATATAATTGAATGGTTTAAGTATAAGTTGAAAAAGGTTTTAAATTGTACTTGATACTGATTCACGCCCCTCTCAGTATCAACATCCAGCTCATTCTCCTCTTCGACCTCCAAAGTCTCGGAGTTCTAAAGGAGACCTATTTATATTACGTTAATTACAACTTAATGAAATTAATAGTTTTTGTTAACCAAGCGACTTCGTATTTCTGAACATTTAGTGGTTTTAACTCATGAGGTCCATCACCCAAAACACTCTGGAGTCCCAAAGATCCAAACTCCCGGAGGCCTAGCTCCTTTTGGGTATGATACAACAACCCAAATCTATCCTTGCAGCCAAATCAATGGTTGTTGTGGCTTCTTCTGTACTTCATGGCTCTGCTTCCCTTCAACAAGGGATTTAAACCATGGTTTTCATAGGTTGCGGCCTTGGTCTACATTCTATGAGCGTTATACCTTCTAAGCTTGCAAGTACTTCGAATGAAGTGTGGGTGCACTTCTTGCACTTCTCCTAAAATTTAGAAATTAGAGAGTTCTTAACCTTTACACAAATTGCATAGGCTTTGTGCACCCTTGCACTACCTCTCCTGAGCTTAAAAGACCCTTTTTCCAGGAGACCCAAAACAACTAGAAGTATAGACATGCATACATGAAACTGTGCCTATGGTCAACAAAATCACAGTTTATTTCCTTTAATTTGAGCCACTACACGGGGCTCAAGCATTTACATGTATAAATCATGTTCAAACCATATAGTTTCTTACTTTCTTAAATAGACAATCAAGAAAAATAAATAAAAATAGTCTAACCATCAAACAAGCATGCACATCCCTAAAACGTTCACAAGATATTCAACCTTAATTTATGTTTACAGTTCAATTTCACAGGGTATGTGAATACTTATCTATTACAAGTGGAAACCATCCAAATGATGTTGTTTGTGGAGCCTGATTATCTTCCTAATTCAGAGGTCCTTTCTTTCAGCCGTGTTTATACCCCATGAAGTATTTACACCCCAGAAGTATGTACACTCTTCCACGTGGGGGAGTGCAGAGGGGGGGTACCCCCTCTGCGGGGTCCGGGGGGTCCATCCCCCCGGCTGGGG